>JBAMHV010000008.1:17252492-17273944 GCA_037177535.1 Pseudomugil gertrudae
TATACACAGCTGTGCAGGATCAGTTATAAACACAGAAGCATCATATAAACCATGCTTTCAATACGAACTTTGACATTGCTCAAAACATTTGCAGAAATGACTCACCGGGAATGACATTATAGTATATGCTCAATGGAAATGCTTTAGAGATGTCCCTAAATTGCTTTACTGAAAGTAAAAATGGGAATGTGTTATTAAATTAATTATTAAAAGGATGTGTTTTTGCTGCTTTTAATCTCTTACGATGATCTCTAATATGTCCATGCAAGTTTTTAAGTCATCATTCTGCCCTTACTGTGTATCCTTAGTGAAGCAAGGAATGAGATCCACGATTCAGTTTGACATCTGCTGTCAACAAGGGGTCTATTATTCCACTGAGAATCCAGACTTGAGAAGTTGCTGATCTGCTTCCTGTGTCTATACTGGAAGTTTATCCAGTGCAAACCTATATAATCAGAGAGAAGTATGTAAGGGGCCTTTAGGCCTGCACTCTGCTGTGTCAGCAAACTTTCAAGGCATTACGCATTCTACTATTTTAGCTTGTTTTGGTGCTCCATAGTTGTTTATGCTTTTAGTGATTTTATTTTATATTCATTTGATTCAAGAGAGAGACATTTGTCAACAGTTATATTTTGAGCTGAGGAGCTGCATTCCTTTCCTGACTTATTTTTGGGAGCAAAGCAGCAAGTGGTTTTAATTTACAGGGACTTTATTACCAGAAAAGAATGTTTTCAAAATGCCTGCCTTTTACTTACAACCCCCTCCAGGGCACGCATGCAGTTTATGCTCTGTTATCCTAATGAAAGATTACGCGCTCATGTTTTCAATAAAAAGCAGAGGGAGTCGGGAGAAGAAAGAGAGAAGAAGGTTTGCAGACAAGTGCAAAAAAGTTCACAAGGAGAGACAATGGCACATAAAGATGTATAAAACACAGCTGCAGGGACTTGTTTTCAATCTTTTCAAAGACTTGGAAAGTATTTATGACTGGTTTGTGACTGGTCACAGGCTAGTGGGCCAGTCCTGGACCTACCAGTAAAAGGCAGGTAGGAATGAAGCCCAGACTCATGAGAAATCTTTACCCTGCTTAGGGCCACTGTTAAGCATGCAGCAAGAATTTCTTTATGGAACATTACCTACATAGGTTATCTGCAGGTCAGCTGCACAAACCTCTGTGTTCAGGAGTATCTGGATCTATCATGCAGACATAAAAATAAGGCAACGTGGGCTGCAGCATATCTTACAAATCATGACTCATTTTCAGTAAACAATGGAAGTTACTGAAAATGGAAATAATTGTGTTTGTGGGTAAAAATTAGACAAGTTCATCACATCAGAAGCGTTTTGAGAACAACTTTGACTGAAAACATTAAGAATGTTTCGTTTGTTTGTTTTTTACTTTAATTTTTAACATTTTATTACGTCCTTAATTGCACTGCGTCCCAGAATTGCTACACATTTTTATTCATGTTGAAATTTGCTTTCAGACATATGTCGTGTCTGCTGCCAATGCTGGTCAGCAGATTTATACTGGCACATGGCCAAGCACCTTTTCACACCTCATAGACAAACTAGGTTTTATGCAGTTGAGTATGTAATTACTAACTTTAGGTTCACAAGGACATTGATTTAACTATTAATAGTTGTTGCTATGCTGTTGGCACTGCTGTTACAGCCAGAGTAATAGATATGCAAGGCAGCAGGAATGTTCAGGTCTTACTAAACAAAATTATAACAAAATATTTTTCTATGTAATTCATATTTAGTGTAACACTTCTGAAGTAAAATATGTAAAGAAGAAAAGTCTGAAGTGAAATCTTAAATCAAGCCTGTGTTAGTGTTTCAATAGAAGATAATAATGCAGATTAAGTGATATTGGTGAGTTGCAATCATGTCATGCATGCTAGGAAAATAAAAGTTGTTTGTACATCATTATCTAAGTGAGGGACTATGTGAGTATACATTTAGAAAATAGAAATTGTGAAGCTGAATTCACAAGTCAGTTTGTGGTTCTAAATACAGGCAATGAGAGGACATTCCTTAAAGGATGCTACTCTCATCCCAGCATGCAGCACAGCATGTTGTTCCCTCATATTATCTGTTAGCCAAGCACTCATCACTGTACACTGAAAACCACTGTCAAGCCCAACAGTTGGTGTGTACTCTGTGGTCCAGCGATCATTAAAAAAAAAAAAGCTCAGATTGGGAACATAATTCAGAAGTTGAGATCAGACATTAGTGTTTTTATATGGACCCTCCTGCTCCATTTCTTTTTAAGACTACAGAGTTAAATGTGTCCCATCTGCTTTCATATTAATAATACAGCAGGCTTCTGTAATTCACACATTGCATGGATTATGGTGGAGTTCCACTTAATGTATAAAAAAAAGATCTCAGACATGACATACAACGTCTTTGAAGTTGCAGAGCTTCTTCTGTTTATGACTGGGTTTATATATAGATCTCATCGGTTTCACTAAAATCACTTTAACCACCTCATCAAACTTCTTCACACCACTTTGTGTTGCCTCCCATGGGATACTTCGGCCAGTTTTAAAGACACGCCTGTAACTAGCTGTCATCTGATAGGCTGTCCTCTCACACATAATGGATGTTTTTCAAATTCCCCATTCACACCAGGTCCTGGCTCGGTCACAAGATCAACACTCACAATATAATCAGTGTCTCACTTCATTTTTTGTCAGCATTTTGAGCCAGGCTGAGTAAAGAAGTTCTGCATGTGTCTGAGCATCGCCGTTAAACTTGATGGAAGCCTTTTGGGCCCGCAGAGGGCCAACATCAACCTCGCTACTTCCTCTATGAAAAACGGCAGAATGCTCAGATGAAAAATGTGTGCTTTGCTTTGTTTTGCTTCGAGTCATAGTTCTGCTCACTATCCGGCTCCCAGACCTGGCTGTGCTTATATTGGCCCGGAACCAGCACACTGGGCTGTGTTATTCTTGTTTACGCTTTAATGCTCATATTTTCAAGATACCAAAAAATATCGGCCACGTAGAGTTCCTCCATTTGCTCAGTTCTCAAGTGTTTCAAAAGACCAAGTCAGACATGTGTTTGTGTATTAACATCTGTACAACTGCTGCAAAGGAAAATATCAGTCTGCCAGGGCAAACCTACAGCTGCTTTTATGTTTGCAGGACTGACTGCAGTGTTTTCCTGTCATTTCCCCACAGATTCATAAGATTTTGTAGAGTTGGATTTGGTTTGGAATAAGAGGTACATTGAATTTCACTTTTGGAATATACATTGTTATACGGTTTTCATGGTGTTGGTGTTTAGAGGGATTTAAAAGCTTTACTGTATATTTCAAAACAACCATTTTATTTATTTGTTTCTTCAGCTCTCATCCCTTTAGAGCTGACATGATTGATTTTTTCAGTCAAAGTTTTGCTTAATCATAAGTTCAATTATCATAAGTATCCATTTTTGTGCCTTTGACAACGTCACATAACACTAACTGTGATATGGACCACTATTGATCTGTTTTGTGGTCAGCGTCCTTCCACAGAAGAAAAGTCTTATTTGGCTGAATGGCTGGCTAGATCCACACTGTGTGGTTTTATTGGTTCTGCTTGGCAATGAAGCTTGAAAGTGCTTCGTGGGGATGGAGTACAGCACAAACTCTGATCCACATCAGGCCAGATGATGAGTGCTGCTGATTCAGTACTGTAAGTGTGCCCATTCCCGGCCACCCAGCCAGAAGGCGTGCCCACACAAAACCCCACTGCACAGATGGTCTGTGGAGTTCAACTGGGCACCCCCACAGTGGTTTTGAGCTTACGTGAGAGTGTAACAAAATATTCTCAACATACGTGATAAAATATGTCTCTGCTTATTTGTGCTCATGTAGTTGTGGTGAGGTTGAGATTAGTGGGGTTCTGATTTCAAAATGTCTTCCAGGACACAGATATCTAAGACTTTATTCTGGGATTTATTATGATGCTAAAATGGTCTTCTTTCCAGAATAATGTGGTTGCAGCTGTTTGGGTTTAATCACAATGACGTATTCCATATTTAATAAGCAGAATTCTGCAGTTTACCAGGAAAAAGAGAAAGGATAAAATCAGGTTTACAGTTAGTGTTTTGCAAATTTACTAAATGATTTTTTGTCAGAATTTAAAGAGGTATGTGAAATAATTTTCATAATTCCCTGATATGACAAAATGACCATAAAAATACAAAATCTTATGTTGCATTTCAGGTCTTAGTTTATTATTTTGGCACATTAACACATGTCCTATGTGATTTATTCTTGGTGCCCATTAAAGTTGGAATTCCTGGTTTTAGGAAATTATTGTCCTATACTTGAGATTATTGCTGAGAATGAACTGCTGTTTCATTAGACATGAGTGCATTTTATTGACATTCGTTTTGGACAACCAGCTGCTTATTCACTACATTTTAAATAATTGGAAAAGATATCATTCTCCTACTCTGCACGTAAATATTCTAAGCTATGATCAAGTTAAGCAAGCTCCTAATGTCAGGGTCTGTGGGTTTTTTGGGATGCATTTTTGGTTTCCTGCTTTATTTTGTAGTTTTTTTCCATGTATTGTTTTGGCTTTACTTCCTGTTCATTCCTGGTCTAATTTAGTTATTGTGTCTACCTGTGTCTTGTTTTGTTCCTTGTGTATTTACGCCACTTGGTTGTCTTCAGTTGTTGGTTTGTTGTTGTTTTACTCCTAGGATCATGAGTCATGTATTAGTTCCCACAAATCCTTAGTTCAATAAAAATAACGTCATCTGCATTCCTACTGCCACCTGGCCGTTACTGCCTGCATTTGGGTTCACACCTTCATGCCACTCGCCACTCTCGTTTACAACATGTATTATAAATAGACATCACAGTAATGGCTGAAATCCATATTGCTACATTAGAAGATCAGTTCAACTAAACTCATTTAGATAAAAAATATAACAGGTTCTTGATAATGTTGACATTCATATTTATGATAAGCTGAAATGTAACCTTCAGTGTCTTCAGTGATATTTAGTGTTTTCTTAAAAAAAATCTTGATTTGCTGTTAAAAACCCAAACAGCAATTTGTTTTGACACTTTGAACAGTGAAAGTCACAAAGCTGTGCCATACTATTGATAGATAGTGTCTTGATTGTGTTATGACTTATTTGCTGACAAAAAACTCACAAGAGGCTTACATAAGGAGGCAGTTGGTGACCTGCCAACTTGTGAGCTTGGAGCTTGGTTGAAAGTTTTTAAATTCTTGTTCAATGATTGCAAAGAAAGGAAAACCTCCAGTATTTGATTTAAGCCAAAACACTAAAGATTTCTAGTGTATGTAATTAACTTCCCAACAGCAGATAAACATCTAGACAATAAATTTAGACACACAGTGTTTTTCTCCTAATCTAACAGAATGTCACAACCAGTTTCCTGTTAATGTTTTTAAGTTTCCACATCCACACACAACATCTTTTTTTTTGGGGGGGGGGGTTCATGCTTGATCAACAAAAACATGTCTGCCAGTGTGATTTGTGTCTTCTTTCTGCACAACCAGATAAACTTTGTTGCATGGTTCCTCAAAATTTTGTAAAATTTTAAACTCACTGATTTTTTCATCCACATGCACATGCATTATACATGTTTTTTTTCTTAGAATAAACCCTTTACCTACATTTAGTTTTATTCTAATGATCAATGTGACA
Organism: Pseudomugil gertrudae; assembly: GCA_037177535.1. NCBI lineage: Eukaryota > Metazoa > Chordata > Actinopteri > Atheriniformes > Pseudomugilidae > Pseudomugil > Pseudomugil gertrudae. Next base: position 17,258,172 of record JBAMHV010000008.1, read on the forward strand.
TCTATCTCTTTTAGATGTTTTTTTAAAAGATCTTTTCAGTCCAAAATTAACCTCTGTGAGTTTTTGTGCTCATTTCTGACAGCATCAATACATCTTTCTAAATTTTCACTGGCAGTACTACTTACAGAAAGGTATGCTAAATTATGGATAACTTCAACCATTGTTTATGTGAAAGTGAAGAAAGACAGAGGCGGGCGATCAAGAAAACAAAAAAGCCCAGAGAGAAAGCTGGGGGGCGTCCAGTGTGGTGTCTGTATAACAGCTGCACTTCATTGGGATTCTGACTCAGTCAAAGAAGAAAAAAGAGGGGAAAAAAATGAACACTTTACCCCCTCCCACACGCCACCCCCATAATTCCATGTACCTGCCATCAGGCTCGCCTGCATGCAACCTCTGGTTCCTGGCTGGCTGTGGAAATTTCCATGGCAACACAAAGAAAGCCTGTATGGCCTGGAGTCTTTTTGTGTGAAGAGGCTTTGTGCAGAGTGTTAATACTATGTCATATTCAGTAACTGGATGGCCACCGCAGGAATCCTTTGCCTACACAGCCTTCTATTTTATGTTATGTGAAAGCTAAATGTGGCCACAAGCCAAATACCAGTAGTCACACAGACAGGCCGTCTGTGTCTGCTCCACCTAGATGAAGTCTGATAGGTTATAATGTTGCATGCATTTTTGTCTCACATTTCCAGAGAAAAGCAAATATTTGCCTTTTAAGTGGTTAAACTGCTCTGTGGTATCCATAAACACATGTAAAAACCATGATTATATCTATTTGTGGTTCTGTAACTTCTATGATCAGTGTTGTACTGAAACAATTTGGTTTGGAAATTGCTTCAACAAGCCAGAACACACACAAGTAAATGCCAAAAACAAATGCATAGACTGATACAGCTGTAAACAGGCTGCACGGTGGCGCAGTTGGTTAGCACTGTGGCCTCACAGCAAGAAGGTTACTGGTTCGAGCCTTGGCTGGGGCGGGGGTCCAACCAGAAACCTTTCTGTGTGGAGTTTGCATGTTCTCCCCGTGTTAGTGTGGGTTCTCTCTGGGTACTCTGGTTTCCTCCCACAGTCCAAAGACATGCACCTTGGGGATAGGCTGATTGGAGACTCTAAATTACCCATAGGAGTGAGTGTGTGTGTGCATGGTTGTCTGTCTGTCTGTGTTGGCCCTGGATGGACTGGCAACCTGTCCAGGGTGTACCCCGCCTCTCGCCCGTTGACAGCTGGGATAGGCTCCAGCCCCCCCGCGACCCTGTTCAGGGAATAAGCGGTACAAAATGGATGGATACAGCGGTAAACCTGTAGCGCCACTTGTTTTGCACAGAGCTTGACACTGCTGCCTCTCCTTCTTCTTAGGTTTCGATCAGACATCCCAGCAGACATTACAGGGTGATGCTCTTTAAAAAAGATGGTTCCAATATGGAGGATAGATCAATACGGAGGATAGAAAGGTGATTCTCCCTTCTGCTGGTGTTACAGCTTGAAACACTCCACAATCAATGGATGATGAAGGAGCTGAAGAGTCAATCTAAAGGATTGCTGTTTTGCTAAATTACTGAGAGCAAACGATTGTGCAGCCTTGACATCAAACTGTTTGCGATGAGGGCTAAGTCCACATAACAGCCAAATATGAAAATGGCATAGCTCATTAGTTGATTTCCGTCTCAGTTTGTTGGCAGTAAACACACCAAGCAGGATTTTCCCACATAGATATCCTATCCAAGATATTCGCAGAGAGGATAACCATTTCTAAAGAAGAACTAATTCCTCTTGTGGACACCCCAGCAGCTGTTTCCTTTATTGTTACTTGTAATAACTCTAAACTGCAGCCTCTAGCAACATGACCTATGGCTCCACTTTGTGGTAGTTTTACACAGTTTAATTAATTTGTGTCAAACTGTTCAATTTGCCTCTAAATCACAATTCTTTTCTTCAGGACTTAAGAAAAACAATCTGATTTATTAACCTGAACTCACAACTTATGACTGAAAAGCAAGGACCAGCAAAATGAGAAATGTTTTTCCCCTTGTGAATTTAATGGAAAATCATTGATAAAGGTTAAACTATTTAGTGTTAGACTGTTAAGACCCCACAAAAAGTTAATTAGGACAAACAAATAAGCATATTTTGCACCTTCTTATCATAAACCCTTTACTTGCCTTTTGTACCTTGCATTTATTAACTGGGCTTATATAGGCTGGGGTTGTGGCGTCTCCCTCTACTTCCTACAGTTAAAAATCACCAGCAGGAACATTAACAAGTGAGCACTGTCCAATAGGGGAAGTTACCACTGTGACAAATTACTAAGACATTAGGGTCCTTGAATTGCTGAGCCAGCCTGGCATGCGTGGGATTTTTTTCACTCCTCACTCACAGGTTTATAGTTCTTTAAAATGGGCCCAGTATTCTGGCACATCTGGGACGTGTTACAGTGGAGCCAAATCAAAGGATGCATGCAAACATTTGATACATCATCCTTTCATGCCAAACATCATAAGAATGAGGGCAGAGTCTCGACTTTGATTTCAGTGGGGCTATTTTGAGTGATTTTAAGGGACCCTCGCACTTCCTTTTCACAATTAGTATGAAGATCAGTGGCCTACAGCCAACTTTTTGTTTATTGAGCCGTTTAGAAACCAATAAGTTATGGTTGGCTGCATGCTAGAATGGAAAACACACACACACATCAGGACTATGGCTGTCAAAACCCTACTTTTTACAAATTTGATCACCTCTAATTCCCATCTCGGCCTTGTACTTTTAAATATGTCATATCACATACTTTATATGAATTATAAAACATTTGTGAGTTTGATCTTTTTATGAAAAATCATGTCATTAATCTGGTAAAGCCACAGCAGCTTTGTGATGTAACTGTCTCTTTAACTACTTTTTTTTTTTTTACTTTATCTACAAAATCAGTTCAGTTGCAGGTTCAGCAAATACACTAGCTTTTAGAAAAATCTCATTGAAATAACATGTAATGTGAAAGAGTCATGCCTAAATCATTACTTGATTTTTAAGCAAAATTTCATTATTATTATTTTTGTTTATTATTGTTCCTGGATAGCTTGATGAACTGGTGTTAGAAGATACAAAAAGCCTAATTATATTTAAGAAAAATAAACAGTTTGAAGTCCTGCTAAAGGAGATTGAGATCCAGTGAAACAGTGAGCATGGAGTTAATTAGATCTCATTTTGTCATCCCATCTGTGCTTTGTTAGAAGAAGACTGGCTGTGACAAATGGGTCATATATCGCGATGCTGTGAGACTGACTTTTAAGCACACAAGTGTGTCTCGTTAACAAAGCTTAGCCACTGTGTTAGCGATACATTATGCTGCAGGATTAAATATCAGCTTTTTTTGTCAGCAGTTTCCATCAAAATTCAGACTTGCATCTTTTCTTCCCACAGAGCAGGATGAGATCAGGTGACGTGATGAAGCACAACTCGTTCACTGTACTGTGGTGGCCAGCTGGGGTAGCAGTTTTATTTCAATGTTTTTCATTTTATTTTATCTAATTTAGATTTAATGTTTTCAATAAAAGCTTTAAAGTGTAACTCCTGGATGCATCATAAAGCAAAAGCGCACAAATGTAAATAGTCAAATGTTTGAGCACACCTACCAATTAGCATTAAATAGACATGGAAGTTCAAACTTTATAGTGACAGTGTAAAGTTTGACAGTGTAAAGTTCAAACTTTACACTGTCACTGTCTGTTTATGGACATTAGGCAGTAAGATTAACTTATACAAAATATGTCCTGTTTTTTTTATAGCTTTCTCACTATTACCAGTATCTTATAGTCATCTTAAATAATACAATTTATACTTTTGATAGAGAGAACCGCACTCCTGCAAATGTTGTGAGTTTCCCTGTTGCAACACACAGACTTGATAATCAAACTCTACTAATTATCCATTGATCTGAGTCAGGTGTGATGCAGTGTGGACACTTACGACACTTGTAGAAGTGGTACTCTCTAGGACTGGAATTGCCTACCCCTGGTCTCGATAGTCCAGTTCCACCAGATTGTTTATGAAAACACAACAAATGCAAATGTAATTTTTTTATCTTTGAAGAAAGAGATTTTTTATAGATTATACTGAATTTAGTCTAGTGACGGTAAAGAGTGCAGTTCAGGTATTTCTGTTCTGCATGCACCAAGTACTTTATGTACTTCTGGAACAATATGCTAGCAACAACGTAAATAAAAAAGGTGATTTTTAAAGAAAGACACTTTTATGTACATGTATTTAGAAAAACATGGAAGCCATAAACTAACTTTATTGGCTTTAGTGGATCTCTGGAGACCTCCTGAGTCCTGCTCATGTTGCAGCGATGGAATGCTGAAATGAGGTCATTTCAAGTAAAACAGGACCATGTGAACCTCAGGGAGAGGGACAAGAGGTTGGTCATTGATCCTCACTTTCACTGTTATCCTTACAAAAGGGTACCCATTCTCTGGGCTGCTCCTGACTTTCTCCTGACTTCACTATGTATGTGTGCAAAGCTATGTATGCAGTAAACTTTAAAGACAGTAGAGCCAAATTTTTTTTTTTTTTGGCTCTGTATGTTAAATTGTCAAGGCCATGTTAAACATCATCTAAAGCTTAAGGTAACGGCATGCTTTAGTAAATTATAATGAGAGAAACTGTTCAGCAACTCAAACTTTTGGTCACAGGATTGTTTTTTGTTATCTGGCTGCAGTCACATCCAGAGACTGACTGAAAATACAAGGTCTTTATAGTAAAATTCTACAGGCAGAGTTTGCAGCAAGAACATCCGTTGTAAAGTATATTTGCACTATAAGGAATAATTGTCTATTGAACAGTGGGACTGTACATGTAATGTCAAAAATGAAAATGAGGTGTGAGGTGATTTGGGTAGTTTAAAGGCAGCTAAGGTAACTCAAAGTAGGCTACTATGCCCTGACATACACTGCTGAGAAAAAAAGGAAGGGCATAAGGGCTGTTTCTTAATCAGAGCACTAAAACTACTTTGCACACTATATTTAGGTGCGTAGTGCGTTCACACTGGCAGTTAAGGAAAAAAGTCAGTGCACTGAAAGTACCCGGATGCTGCCCTAAAATTGGTCAAAAATCTAGTGTGAAACGATGGACACTTCACGCACTAAACCGACGCCATCTTGCTAACAGAGCGGAAAAGGAAATGCTGGACTTTCAAAATAATGGCGACGAACAATACGGCAGCAGAAGCTCATTTGTATAGATGCGAGTATGAAGTTATTTCATTACGGCTCTCATGTATACCGAAGCTTGCTACATATCTGACCAATTGTTTAAGATTGCAGTAACCGACCCAGTACAGTAAGCACACGTAAATGTTAGCAGTTTTAGCCATTTAGGGGACACAACATAATAATTGACAAAATAATACGTGGCTTACCGTCTCTACCAATAAGTGGCAAACATCCAATATTCCATTTGAGACAGCACTTACCCATAATGGAAAAAACTCTGCACTGATTCCAGCGCATTGGAGAATTGAGACATAGCCAATGTTTACCATGCAACAAAGTCTGTCTGTCCAGTTAGAAACTGATTGTGAATCAATGTTACCTGCTTGTGTTGTAAAAATGAAACAGACAACAGGTGGGAATGATAGGCAATTAGCAAGACAATGTCTATAAAGGAATAGTCCAGCAGGTGGTGACCACAGACCATTTCCCTGTTTTTGATCATTGGTGCTTGATTTTTGCTCATGTTTGCCAGTTTCCTCACCACTACAGGTGACCTGGGGCAGTGTCCGCAACCTGCAGTTGCTAAGGTCTTGCAGCTCCTCCACAACGGCATATCAGACAACAACCCAGCAGCAGGATCATTATCTGTTCCTTTGTGCAAGATGGAATAGGATGAGCACTGACAGGGCCCTACTGACCTCCAGCAGAACACTAATGTGCATGTTTCTGCTCAAACTGTCAGTAACAGACTCCACTAAGGTGGTATGAGGGGGCAACATGGCCCTGTGGTCACAACCCAACAACATGATTGGCAGATTGGCCATTAGCGGCTTGTGCTTTTACAGATTAAAGCAGGTTCAGCTTTCTGCTGCCTTCAACGTCTTCCAACATTTTAGCAATGAGTCATGGGCTAGGTGGGAGATACATCCTTGCAGGGCCGCACAGTACCTCCATGCTAGACAGAAGTACCCTGATGGCCACTGGGTACTGGGTGAGTATGTCAGACCCACGTGACTGGAGTAGATAGGCAGTTCCTGCATGATGATGGCCTTTATGCTGGAACCATTCACCAACATGGGCACATATTGGACATCATGCCTCATTCCATCCACCACTGCCATGTCACATGATTGTCTAGAGGTTGACTGATCCATGTCTGGGAGGAGAATATACAATATCTCATCAGGAGCATACGTTTTGAGTGAATACAGGCACTTACAGGCCACACACACTAATGTTCGTAATGATGAATATTCCAAGAACATAGATCAGCCTGTAATCTGATAGATCTCCAGATATCCGATTATTTAGGAAAGGCCTCCCCAAAAACTGAACTTTTGATGGTTCTTGAATATAGTTGAAGTACTTTTATCTGGATAAAGAGATGCACATATATATGTATGACTGAATTGACTGTGCACGCAGTCAATTCAGTCTGTTGATGGAACTGCCTGGCCAACATCCAGCTTTTCAACTCTAAACAGGCCCAGTGCTCCCTTGTTCTCCACCAGGCCTTGTATTTTCCTTGAGCCCATGACATGCATGTGTCAGCATCTTTATTACTGTAAGAGTTTATGTATGGAAGGCAGAAATTCCCAGCAGCACTATGAAACATGAACTACTTCCTGACTAACAAGAGACATCATTCAGGATGTTGTAATCAGAAACTAAGTGCAAAGCAGAAATTAAGTACAGGATTTTGAAGCTTTTATGGCTTAATTGGATTTTGCTTTGATTAAATCACACCACTGTATTCATGTCTTTCACATTCACATTTGGAAAAGACTTCACCTGTAAATTGTAATTGTCAAAGACTTTGCCTTAGTGCTTTGAATTAGCATTAACAGGAGTCAAAGAAGTCCTGGTGCAAATTTTCTGATTTTAACTATATTTTTCTTCACATACTTGTGTGGGAAACAAGCCACAAATGTTTGCCAGAACTCTTGGCTTTCCTGGAGTTTGCACATAAAAAGCCAGTTGTTTTATTTCAATTTTGGTCTCTATTAGCAGAAAACTGCTGCTTCAGACTTTTACTCATCGTCATTATTACTATGCGTACCACATGAGACAGAATATAGACAGCATGTCAGCACAGGCAGGAGGAAAAAGTTGCAACTCTGGAAGAAATCTATACAGACACATTTCACAGATGAAATTTCTGTGTTAGTTCAGTGAAAATGTGACTGAGTAAAAAACATGGCAGTCAGGGTTTGCAAGCTTTTTCTGTTAGGTTATATAACACGTGTTAAACAGTAGATTCTGTAATCCTGACACTTATTTTTCCTGCTGTCTTTTCATAATGTTTCACATTTCCCATTGTGGACAAACAGTTTCAACACCCACACTCTCGGCTAAAACCCCAGTGGTGACTGAGTATTTTCCGCATCATCCCCCTCATTATGGAGAACTTCATAAAATACAGTTCAAGCTTTCTCTTCTTGTACAAATCTCACATTATGTCTAGAACTGCATCACTTTGCTGTTGTGTTGTTATGGTTGCATGAAGTATAACTACTACTAGTACGACAACCAATTGAGCTGCTTCTTTTTAATTTTTTTCAGACCATAATTACACAAATAAATTCACACCAATACTGTATTGGTACGATGTCCAGCAGGTTTAATCTATAAAGTCATGTGTGTGCACTGTAGCTTGAAGATTTGCGGGTATAACCATTTATTAGCCCAAAAGAAGGGGAAAAGCTGCTTTAATTTGTAGAAAGTTTACATGCGCTGCAAGAATAAGATGGAAACTAAATCCTGAGAGAGAAGTTTAAAGCAAAAGGAGGCAGAGAATCTCCCCTGGTGCGCTCATGACCCAGAACCTGCAGCCGTCTGACTGTTGTTTACATGATTGTAGCATGTGGTCAGGACCCGTGGGGAGATGTCTATCCGTAGCTCCCCTCACTCATTCCCAACATGAAGCCCTTGGTACACATAAGGACGAGAGAGATCTGCATATCCATGGCCTGGTCAGCAAATGGGCCTCTTTGGGGTAGCCACATGTGATGTTTTTACAGATGTGTGGGCCCAAAGCTCGGAGGCCAAACCTCTGGTGCCAATCTGGTGGTCCTGGCCCACCCCTACAGTGAGTAGGATGGAGCCTTATTTGGCTTGATTCAGACCCATCATGGGTGACATGACCTAAAAGGACAGAGCCAGACCTCTGGGGCTGTTTGATGAAGGAAGTCGTGTGAAGATGTCATTCCAGCTGTCCAATGTTTCCCCCAGTGGAAACGGTTGAGCTGCCAGGGGGCATGTTTTCAGCAACAGAACGCTTTTCTTCACGTCATTGTCCACATTACATATTTAATATCATGTGCTGCCAAATTCTAAAACCAATAAGAACTTTACTCTTCCAGCAAAAACCATTATTACAACAATGGGTATTGATGTTTTTGTATTTCCTCAATTGAACATTTTGAGTATGAGTAAAACATGAGTTTAGGCTGTTGGGAAAGTTCTGAATAAAAGTATGTTTAAAAAAAAACCTGAGAATAAACTGTTATTTTTACCCAATTAATCAAACATTTTACTTATTTTACTTATTCCTCCCATTTTTTTTTATTCATGCCAGATACTTTTGCGGCCATCTTTGTTTAATTATTTCCTTTTTGTGCAGAATAAACATGTTTGATAACTTTTGTGTGAATTGTCAGAAGTTTTTATATATTCTGACAGTTTATTCCGATTAGAAATGAGCTCCATTAAAACCTTGATCACCTATAGTAAACATACACCAGCTGCCCATACGCTTTCCTTGCTTGGTTAGTTTTAATGAGCTTGAGTAAACATCCTGCTTTATGCTCATCATTGTGCCACTTGATGGTGCTGAATTTGAAAAAGCACAGGTAAATATTTGACATGAGTGACAAAAAAATGTCATTGCTCTCACGTTGGTCAGACAGCAGCGAGGAGTGTGCTGTTTGGCCGTATGGATAACGTGTAAAGTGTTCTCAGTCTCGTTGTGAAAAGGTACAGCGTGTTCCACAGTAGACACTCTGGACTAAAATTAGTTATAAAATTAAAATTGTTCCATTTTATTTACTTTTGAATGAAAACTTTGGTTTCCTTTACTTTTATATTCCTCTGACAAGTAAAACAAAACGTCGCTCATGAATAAGTGGTTGCTGCTTCCTAGCTTTTGGCTCTGTTAATATTTCTAAGCTTACTTATTGCATACCGTACTGTCATTTGTGACACAATCCTGTTGTATTTTGCAGGGATTCAGGAGGGTACAGAATGCACCAAGTGTAAAAATGACTGGGCATTAAGGGCAGCTATTGCTCTCCTCTACGTGCTCTGTGCCCTGCTCACCATAGCAGTGGCTGTCCTTGGATACAAAGGTAAGTCAAACAAAACTTAAAATGCTTTCTGTACAGTAACAAACCTGACTGGCCTCTTGCTGTTTACTGCACACATCCAAGTCAGCCATATTACTACAAAGGAAACCACTTTCATATCCAAGAGTCACACAAAAGTAAAACAGGTAGGAGAGAAGCTGTCATGTTAAGTCCTTATTTGTGACCCAAGTTTACCTTGATATCAGTGTTTTTATCATAGGATCCTTAAGGAAGAGAAATTAATTATTACCTTTGGCAAGGAGCAGAGATTATGTATTCAGGAGTGTTTGTTTATTTGTTTATTTGTTTGTTTGTCTGTGAACAAGATAACTCAAAAAGTTATGGACAGATTTTCATTAGATTTTCAGGAAAGTTTCTAAATGGAACAAGGAACAAATGAATAAAGTTTGGATATGATCCAGATCACAGTCTGGATCCAGGAATGTTTCAAAAGATTTTTTATCATTGCCATTTTTAGCTAATCTAACGTGAGAAAAATAATAAGTTTGGTGGAGGTCTGCGCTCTACAAGTGCTTTTCTAGTTGTAAATGCACAGGTCATCACAGGTGTGCATCTTGGCCTTTAGGGGCACCCCATAATAATTTTTTTTAAAGGAGGAAGTCTAAAAGAGGGTCTGCATGTGAATGTCGCTGGTTTGAGCCTCAGGTCAGCCAGTGGCTTTCTGTTTGGAATTTACATGGTTCTCTCTGTGTACTCTGGTTTCCAACCACCGTCCAAAGTCATGCATGTTAGGTTATTTGGTCATTCAAAAATGTCCTTAGGAGTGAATGTGTGTGTGTGTGTGTGTGTGTGTGTGTGTGTGTGTGTGTACCTGGTTGTTTGTCGCCCTGTGTTGGCCCTGAGATGGACTGGTGACCTTTGATGTACGTGCCTCTTGCCCAATAATTGCTAGGATAGGCTCCAGCTACCTGCAATCATTCATTGGAATAAGTGGTGCAGATAATAGAAGAAAGTCCAAAAGACAAGATCTTCCCACATCCAACAATTCAATTCAATTGATTACTTTAAAGTAAATAATTAAGTATGACAAACTCTCTCCCCTTATTATATGTAAAACCCAGCTATAAAAGTCATTGCTTGTTCTTTCTGACTGATGCCTTTTGGAGATTGACCTTAGCTTAACACAGTACATAATGGGACATTGTTCCTATTGCAACCCATTTTTGTGGCTTGAACCTCTGCAGTGATGCTATATAATCACACTGAGAATTTCCAGTTATTTCAGGTACTGCTGAAAAGGAATCTGTTGTACATATTGCTCGACGTTACACGTCTGTTGCTCAAATCAGCCATAACAACCTGACAAAACATCATTGAGCAACATTTTACCAGTATTATCAGCTCAACTGGCAACAAAAATGTCACTGTCACTCTGTCAACAAGGAATTACGTTCTTACAGGTTTGATCTTAATAAAAATGTAAACATGATAAAAATATTTTGAGTTTTAGCTTTAAGTCTGTGTCAGTATGGAGCCCATATGATTTTGATAGTTTGGCCCTAATGTCTACCAGATGACCATAAAACAACAACCTCATGGAGGTATTATGGCTTGATTGCAATTTGTTGTCTCATGAACCACAGGTTGACTCACAAATGACTGCGAGTGTCCAAACAGTTAGAGTTTTGCCTCCTCCATCCATTGCATAGCACATACTATTGGCCCTCAGATGACCTATTCTGTTAGAGCTCTGTTTGTGTTACCTGCTGTGCCACTAAGTGTCTGCAGCAGTTCCCTGATCAGTGTTATTCTCCCAGGGCTCAGGTTTGCTAACTCCCTAACAACTGCTCATGAGCTGTCACAATTGGCAGCCAGTAAACAGTAATTAGATTCAGTCTTAAATCATAATGCTTAACTAGTACAGGAACATCGTTGAGTATTCATATATGAAGTTTTGTAGTTGAGGCAGATTTTTTTTCTTTATTAATAATTTGACCCATTCACCTCAAATGTAATTATGATTCACAATATAAATCAATACTTTGGGGGAACCATTTTCTGAAGTAACATAATCCAGCTCAGTCTTAAGCCAACAGCTCTTTGAAACTGGGCCCTTGTGTTTTTGTTTGTCCCAAGCACATGTTGTTGCTGCATGTTTTTGTCATTCCTGGAATGATAACACTGAAAGTTCAGGATTTTTTCCAATGGAGTTTATAGACGCCCACCTAAAGACAGAAAAACAAACCTTGGAGGAGAGGAGTTTGAATAACAGTAGAACTATCATACAAAACGCCCACACTCATTCAGCTTGTGTGCAGTCATGAAGTTAAACTTATGAATGTAATCTGAACATTTAGATTTGTATCAACCAACAGGTGCACAATAGCTAATTACAATGAATGAAGGAAACTGTTCAACATTATATTGCCAGGTCTGTTGTTTGACTATTTGCTATTGAGAAATTAACATAGCAGCACCATCTGCTGGTCTGAGTAAATCCCTCCTTACAGAGAGATCTAGCCTCTACAAACAATAGAAGTACTGTAACTGTGATTCAGAAAGGGTAGCAGGTGATTTTCTTTTTATGACATTGAGTAAAAAAATGTTATCTAACCAACGCAAAATTGCAATATACATAAAATGTAATATAATATTACAATAAGAGTGTTTTGTAGATTTATTTTAAAAAACTCTTTATTCTGTTTTTTTGGTATCTTCTCTTTGCTCTTTTTTAGTGGTCCAGAGGATGGACAATGTCACAGAGGGCATGCAGAAATATGGAGGCAAAATCAATGATGTGGAGACCGATTTAAAGAAACTAGGTAACACTTTTTAACACAAGATTGTATCACAAACAGACCGTTTTAGCACCAAGTCTTGCATGAAGATAGGTTATATTCCTTATTTGACATATTACAGTAGGGCTGCATGGTGCACTGTGGCCTCACAGCAAGAAGGTTGCTGGTTCGAGCCTCGGCTGGGGCGGGGGTCCAACCAGGAATCTTTCTGTGTGGAGTTTGCATGTTCTCCTCGTGTTAGCGTGGGTTCTCTCTGGGTACTCCGGCTTCCTCCCACAGTCCAAAGACAAAGACAGGGATAGGATGATTGGAGATTGGATATTGCCCATAGGAGTGAGTGTGTGTGCACATGGTTGTTTGTCTGTGTGTGTTGTTATTTGTCTGTGTGTGTTGGCCCTGTGATGGACTGGCGACCTGTTCAGGGTGTACCCCGCCTCTCGCCTGTTGACAGCTGGGATTGGCTCCAGCCCCCCACCGCAACCCCGTTCAGGGAAAAGTGCTAGAAAATGGATGGATGGACATATTACAGTATTTAATGTTCTACAAGGATGCTCATTTTCTGCATGTCACCTTTCCAGGTAACCACGCAGGGGAAAAGTCTGTCAATGCCACCAGTGAAATTAAGACTTTCAAGTCAGATCTTGAGGCATTGCAAAACCAATTGAAAGACATTGCTGTCAAGGCAACAAGCAACAGTGACATGTTGGAAGAGCTTATGATCACTGGAGATGACGTGCAAGATGGCCATGTTTCCCTGCAGAGTTTTCTAAAAGGCAATGCAGCTGCATTGGGTGGGGTTAACCAGACATTGGCTTCCTATAAGGGAGTCATTGACGACCTCCAGACTGATACTGCAAGGCTTCATTCTGACATACAGGGCCAGGTTGAGGTGCAAAGCAAGACCCAGGTTAGTATTAGTGCTCTTAATATTACCCAATCCCAGCAGCGTAATCTGCTCAGCACTCTGCAGAAGACAGTAGAAGATACAGGACAGGCAGTTCGGAAGCTAAAAAATGACTACCAGATTCTGCAACAGACAACCAGACAGACACAGTCTGATACAGAGTGGCTAAAAGAAAAGGTCCAGAATCTTCAGGTCTTAGCAGCCAACAACTCGGCACTCACCAGGTCCAATGGAGATTCTATTGATGACTTGGGAGCTCAGCTCAGCACTTTAGCTAGTCAAATCCAGAATTCCTCAACTCTTACTGAGAACCATGACCAGAGTCTGCGCGAGCTGATGGACCACCAGAGAGACCACGACAATGTCACCTCATCCAAGTTTGATGAAATGGAAGCAAGATTAGACCAGCACGAGAATGACATGGACCGTGTCACTGGAAATGTAAGCTTTGCTGCACAGATTCTGGGTGTCATCAGCACGGACCTGAATGGCCTGAGGTCTTGTGCTGAAACAGTGATGAAGCATTCAGACCTATTAGCAGGATTGAACAGTAGTGTAGAAGAGGCCAAGGCCGATAACAAAGAGCTGCGAACCCAGCAGGATGACCTTGTTGCCCGATTGGACAGGGAAGTGAGCAACCTGTCTATAGTGATGGAGGAGATGAAGCTAGTGGACAGCAAACATTCACAGCTCATCACAAACTTCACCATCCTGCAGGGTCAGTACACATGTAATTTGTTACTTGAAAATATTTGAGAATACTATATGATCTGTTGGGTTAATTTGATGCTGTCAGAAATGACATGCATGCAATTTCCCTGACAGTAACTTTTCATCACATGCAATTTGGTCTACTACTGTTTTTATGATTCAGGTCCACCAGGTCCAAAAGGCTCAAGAGGTGACAAAGGGCCACAGGGCCCAATGGGAAAGTCAGGTCAAAAGGGTGATAAAGGAGATAGAGGGATGACTGGACTAGTGGGATCTAAAGGAGAGAGAGGTCCTGCTGGACAACCTGGCTTAACAGGTCCAAAAGGTCCAGCTGGGACTCGGGGGTATCCAGGAGCTAAGGGATCAAGAGGTGTTGGAGGTCGACCTGGAAACCCTGGTGAAAAAGGTGACCCTGGTGTGGCTGGGCCTCCTGGTAGGGATGGACAGCAAGGACTGCCAGGACCACAAGGACCTCAAGGGCCCAGAGGAGCAGCAGGATCTGCAGGTTTAGAGGGTCCCCGTGGGACTGTTGGACCCATTGGTCCCCCTGGTCCACCGGGCCTACCAGGGCTACCTGCACCAGTGCATCCTGTAGTTGTAAAGCAATCTCAGCCCCCTCAGGTCCTGAACCCCCCTGTACCAACATCAGCTCCGATACCCACAAAGATACCAGATGGCTCTGTGTCTCGGCAGGTTCAGCCCCCACCTGTCGCCACCTCTCAATCACCAGGTGAGTTCAATAAATACATACCTGATTAAATATTTAAATGAGTTCAATAGTATTTTACTTAAATAGAATGTAAAATCTTTCAGATTGTCCACCTGAGTTCAGAAAATCTGGAGACAGCTGCTACTATTTCTCCTCTGCTTCTCAGAGACTCAACTTTGATGAGGCAAACAAGTTTTGTACCAACAATTCCTCTCATTTGCTCATTATTAATGACAATGAGGAACAGGTAAACATTATCTTAGACTATAAATGATTAACCCTATTATTTATCAGGTAAATGTCTTGTTAAATATTTGTTTCTCCTATGTCATAGCAATTTGTGAGGAATGCAATAGCAGGCAAAGGTTATTTCTGGCTGGGACTCACTGACAGGGAAAAGGAAAATGTCTGGAAGTGGGTGGATGGAACCTTACCCATTTTTAAGTAAGTTATATGAATACGTTTCATTGATGTCCGACGGAACTTTGTTTTTGCTTCTTCCATTTCAACACAAATATCTCCTCTGAGCAGCTAATTATCCTTGTGGTTGTTATTAGGAAGTGGAAGCCTGGCCAGCCAGATAATTGGACTCATGGCCATGAAGATGGCGAGGATTGCGCTGGCCTTATCCATAATGCCTTGTGGAATGACTTCTACTGCACCGACCGCATCGGTTTCATCTGTGAACGTCCAGCTGACTGTCAGTACCTACCTAGTAGAATAACCTTTTGAAGGTTAAAAATCATCTAGTTACAGCACAGTACAGTGTGTGTTTAGGAAGTGGTGTCTGTTTCTGGTGTTTCCAACAAATCCAGCTTAAAGAACCTGACCCTGAAAATATAACATAACAGTTAGTTAAAGTTTCACTCCAAACATAAATCTTTCAAATGGGCCAGAGTGGGATGTGAATCCATTACAAACCTTAATGTCTTTTCATAAATATGGATGAAAACCTCACTTTTACATGAGTTCCAATTAAAGATTATGTTAGACCCTTTAAGCAAAGGAGACTAAATATTTTCATACTTAATATTTTTTTCCACAAATTAATCATTATAGATTTAGATAGATAGATAGATAGATAAAACTTTATTAATCTCCAAGGGAGAAATTCAAGTGTCCGGCAGCACACACACTTAC
>JBAMHV010000008.1:17283101-17302535 GCA_037177535.1 Pseudomugil gertrudae
CAATATATCGTATCGTCAACTATGTGTTGTGATACGTATTGTATCGCCACATTTATGCCAATACACATCCCTACTACAAAGGTGACATAGTCAAGATTGTTTTTACTTTAATCTGAAAAAACATGTATTTTACTTAACAGCAGCATTGTTTTATTACACTTCCTTCATGATTCATAGAGTGTCTTTCATGTCTAACTTTATATATCTGCTTTTTTAATAGATAATCTTTTTAACTGTACAGAATAATTTTTTCTTCTGTGGTTTGTGAACCTTTTCCTACTGGACATCATCCCAGTGCAGTGTTCTTATTTCTGGTCCATGGTGTGAAAGACGAGTTTCTGTTTCTGTGAATAATTAAACTTTTACTTCACAAGGTTCATTTAGACAGTTATTGATACAGAAATGAAAAGAAATCCACCCGTATGAACACACGCATACAAGAGCAAATGTGGTTCCTCCATAGAAAAGTCTTCATAAGTTTTTGATGCATTTAATAATGCAATACGTTTTTAATACCTTTCTGCTGTATTAAATCAGTTTAAATGTATTTTAACAATTGTGAACGGGAGACGATAAACTTGCTCCAGTCAGGAGAAAGCCAGATTAAAGATTGGACTTTGATTGAAGGAGATTTGCACTACAGTTGAAAAAGACCATAATAGAGCATGTTTGCTTATAAGCAGGAACATTTAGGCTAATATTTGAAAGGGAACAATTATAACCACAGTTTTGATAAAAGATGGTAAAACCCATATTCATAACATGAAGGGCTTTAACTTTGCTAAATAGTGGTTTGTCTGAGCCATCCCAGGTGTCTGTATACAAGCTGATATCTGCACCAGTGTTTGTGTTTGGATCAGACCATTAGTTTGATGAATCCACTTACTTTCACCTGTGATGTGCTTGTTACTCATCACTGGAACTTTTCTGTTTGTCCTACTCGAACATTTTTAGTGAAGACAGAGAAGAAGACGGTACAGTTCAGTGAGGACGTCCAGGTGGAGACCATAGAGCCTGAACAGGAGCCTGTTTATATAGATGAGGCAAGTTCCCTTCTGTGTGCATTTCACATGAATCAACACAAAGAAGCCTGATCTATAGAAAAAACAGTTTTGATATCATTTAAATGATAACTTTATAACAGTGTTAGTGATACTATGGTGTATTTGGAACAGTTTATAGTTACAGCAGTACTTTATTGAACACCTTTCAGGACAAAATGGATCAGCTACTGCAGATGATTCAAAGTGCAGATCCAACAGACAACCAGTCAGACAGCGTTGAATTACTACAACTAGAAGGTAAACGGAAATTCAAGTATTTATCTTAATTAAAAGTAAAAATGATAAATAAAAAAAAACAATTGTTCACATGAAATGAAATATTTCCTCCATTAGGTGCCTGTAATCAGATGGGACCGCTCATCGATCAGAAGCTGGAAGATATAGACAGGTACATCATATTCATCTTTAAAAACTACATTTTCTAAGCTCTGGACTGGAAAATGTGTGAAATATGAAATGAACATTTCCTAATTGTGTGTGGTTGTATCATCAGGAAACACTCTGAACTGTCGGAGCTGAATGTGAAGGTGATGGAAGCGTTGTCTTTGTATGCGAAACTGATGAATGAGGATCCTGTTTATGCCATGTATGCAAAGCTACAGAGCCAGCAGTACTACATGCAGCAACCTGCCAGTGCAGCACAACAGGTGAAGCCAACTCAACATGGATGTGCCTTAAGATGTTTCACAGGATTTAGCAAAACGAGTGATCGTGATAGGCCTATTAGTGTGTGTTATCTGTAAATCTTAATACTAATTTGCCCCTTTTTTAAAAAAAAATAAAATAAGTGTTACTGGACTAAATGGAAATCATTTATAATAAGCTTGTAAAGTTTATTTGTTTTTCTTTCATAATGACAGGTCTACCCTGGTCAGCCTGCATCAGGTTCATATGCCATGAGCGGTACAGGGGTACAAGGATATACTGTTCCTATTGAGCAGCTTCCTGCTGGAGCCCCAATTCCTGGCCAACCAACTCCCAGGTAAGTTTCCCCATCTCCCAGTGTCTTATTTATTTATTTTTTTACTAAAAACTATCTTTGCCAGTCCTTACTCCTGTTCCTTTTCTGAATTTCATTTCATAATTCAGTGTGTCATTTGAGGAAAAAAAAAAGAAGCCATTAAGTTTGTCTATTTTCTTTTTTTATTATTATTAAAAAAAGGTTTTGGCCTTTTTTCCCCCTGTGATCCCTTTTTTTCTGGCCAGCTTAAACTTAAATGTTATGTTTTCCACTGGTCTGAATTAAGTCTGTGTGATCTCTGACTGTAAACTCAGTTTTCACTACCAGTGTCACCATTACAGATATGCAGACTCCAGGAATAGAATTAGTGAGCGCTAATGGGGATCTGAACAAAGTAAAGGATTGTGGTATGGTGTAATATCTAATTAACATGACCCTTCTGACATTACTTGTTTTTAAAATAGTGATCTTTTTATAACCATGTTTATAACTTTACATAAAAATACCATTGCACGGTTCATAAAAGGAGATCAAACTGGTGTGGGAGTAACCAGCAGGGCTCCACCTACACATCTCCATGGTTGAAAGAGCACATAGAATTCCAATAAATCAGACACATAGTTAGTAGCAAAGTCATTTAAAGCCTCAGAAGTCAGCAATAAAAACCTAAAGTTTTGACTGAGACTAAATAACTCAGTAACTCCAAACCAGCTGAGTAGCAATTTGTGACTTGAGTTGCAAACTGCACCATTAAACGTGCTCTGTCCAGACTCTACTACTCTTTGGTTTGCTCCGTCTTAATTGGGGGCATTTTTAAAGCACTCATGCCAAACAGATGGAAATTAACTATGCAGCTTGTTCTGTTGTGTTTTAGCTTTTATCTATGGTTGAGCTGAAATCTCCTCATTATGCAAGGCAGAAAGAGAATAGATGTAAACAGAAAGTATTTTTTATGTTTTAACTGATAACCATGGCCATCATTGTTTATTATTATTGTTCATGTAGCTTAGTTGTTCTTATTCTGGTAAGATGACTCCAAGATTCTTTTAATACCACCAAATAAACAAGCTGCCATATGTAGAGAGGTTATGTGCACAAAAGCCAACTTAGTTCAAATGACACCCCCCCCCCCTAAAAAAACAAAAAACAAATTCAGTCTCACAGTATTAAGACTTTTTCTTTCTCTCCTCAGTGACGTCCATATGTACATGGGCCAGCCACCAGTTTACACTGCTGCTCCAGGCAGTATGGCACCAGCAGATGTTCAGTCTTACCCTAACCCAGCCAGTGCCACAGGCACTGCACCGTGCACAACTCCTGCAGGCATGACGCAGACTGCAAACTACAGCACCCCCCCTGGGACAAGCATAGCGCCTCCTTCAGATGCCCCACACGCCCCTTACTCAGAGAAAGCCTTGCTATAGGGTCCCTACAGTTAAACTTAGATATTCAGTATACATACACACAGACACCTGATCAGCTACTTATTGTAGTTTATAGGTTTTAAGTCACAGAGCATCAGACGGTTTAGAAATGCAAACAGAATAGACCTAACTCTGACATGTTGTACTTTGTGTTCTTAATTAGGTAAATATACATTGAAATATACACCTACTTCATCCCTATTATGACGTGTTCATGAAGTAATGATCTGAAAAGCTGACCCATAGTATGACAGTATTAATCTTATTTGATTAACTATGTTTTTACATGTTCACTCTTGTCTTCAGTGTCTTTGCTGGCTCAGATGTTAGACACAGAGCAGCTTTCAGGTGGGCTGAGTCGCATTTGGCCCTCGTTCAGGTCCAAACCTCAGTCTTCCCGCTATGTTCATCACCCATTTAAATGTTGCAGGACTGACATTTCACTAACTTTTTAAAAATGATATTGAATAGTTTGTTTTAATATTTGTTTTTGTGGATCTAAAATTTCTTTAAAGATTTCCAGTGAAACTTCCTGGAAAGTGCTCATTTAAGTGGATCAGTAATCAAAGATCTTTTAGAAGTGGAACAAAATCCTATAATTATATTATCCAGAAGTGTCAGGCCTATTTAAAAAAGCTTTACCAAGTTACTTGGAGTCAACAAATGGACACGAAGCCCCTTCATAACTACACACACTTAAGCTACAGATACACATAACACAGACTACAAGCATGTGTACAGCAGTGAATGCATACACAAACACAGTTGCACTACCTACGTCACACTCAGAAGCAGTATCCACAGTATGCCACAGCCTTCTCACCCACTAAAGCAACTGTGTTGCTTTTAATGCAGCCGACTTGCATTTACTCTTTTTTTTTTCCGTTAATTGAATCTGAAAGACGATTCTGACATAAGCTAAAAACTTAAGGCGACTGTAACACCAGACTGCTACATCCTCCATATGTTACCCAAGTACTGAAAACTGAAGCCACTTTGTTTTTTCTGTAGGGAAAAAAAAACAAGAGGAACTGAAGCATGCACATGACTCTTGTAAATACTGTACTGAAGTTATAGAGAAGCCACATGATGACTTCTTAAAGTGGGTTGTATGTTAGCACAGCAGTGGGTATCTGTCTCAGAGAGGGAGGGTATACTTTCTTTATCACTGGCTCATACTGCAGAACTCTTCCCACCATGAGCAGATTTGATCTTGTTGCTGTGGATGCAGATTTTACTCCGTCTCCATCAGAGCTGTACTAACATGCTGGTCCCACAGACTTTGCTACAAAGAGGTGAATTCCTGAAGAGTTCCAGTGTCTTTAAAGCATCTCTTTATTCAGTGTTGAAGAATAAATACTAGTCTTTTTTATTCTTTTTTTTTTTTTTTGGTAGTGCATTTAATTTATGCTCTGATAATTGTTATATTTTAAATGGAGAAGCATTGCAGGATGTATGTATTCAGAGAATAATGCAGGATATGCGATGCCTTGCTCAGTTTAGTTGTATATTTAAATTGCTCCCATGTGATCATGGACTCTGTTTGATACATGCTTATTGTACTGTAGGGTTAAATGGTAATGTGAAAACTGACTACCCCCCCCTCCTCCTCCACACACGCACACATTTCCCCCTGTCCTCTCTCAGAGCTGTGTAACAATGCAAGATGAGTTTAATCTGAGCAGAACTTGAAAATGGGTCGTTAACGTTGGTATTTGTAAACTCTTTTTGACCAAAGTCAGATTAGTGTGACATGCGAGGCACTGAAGATCAGGTCTGGTTGGTGCTTCTCAACATACACACTGCATTTCGTATACTTTTTGAGTCTTTGGCAAAGAGAAGATGTTTACAAAAGGCGATTGACTCACATGAAGCGAATGACATGCAAAATAAAATAGTTGTGTATAATATTGAATGAAGCTACATAAAGGATTTTTTTCCAACTTAAAGATAACATGATAAGTGTATTTTCATTTTTGGGCTAACATCTGTGCTTGTCTGACAAATTTGTTCATTTGGTACACAGGTACAGTGTTTCAAATGTGCTACTACCACCCCCCGTGCTGCCTTAATAATAATAACCCTTCTCAATTTAAGCTCAGTACTTGAGCACCAAATACCTCCACAGTGTTATTTAAACATTATGTTACCTGATTCCACAATGGAAAGTCATTATTCTGCTTCCTAAAATCTCAAGTAGGACTGAAATAATGTTAATATGTTGCTTTAAAGAGGGTAAACTAATCATATAGTCAAAGTAGCAGCTATTCTGGGACCACGGGACATGGAGCCAGTTTCTCATCACACATCTAAATGAAGCATCTTGTTGCACCACAGCAGTAGACCCTGATGTAACTTTCTCTTTTTGTACAGGACTGAGATGATGCTTGTTTTTAAGTTTTCAGCTAATGTTATTGTGAAAGTTCTGTCTAAAGTTGTACTCTGCTGTTTTATGTATTCTTTTAACCATAGTTATTAATTGGTATTCACAATAAAACCAGGCCAAATGTACAAAATAATCTCATTGACATCCATTTGCCTTTTTCTTTTTAAATGATCTTTGGCCAATGTGGTATTTTATTAAAATTTCTCACTAGGATGCTTTTTCAGTGCATTTTACAAGCTCCAGGATGGAAAAAATACTTTACAATTTACATATAAATACTGTAATACAGGACGCTATATCAAATGTTGGCATAAAGAATTGTTTGTCTAACTGTGGATGGACACAGCAAATAGGAAATGTGAAACACGCAGTAAATAGTCTGAGTCCAAGTGAAAACCAGATCTGCTGTGGTGTTTCCTCTGCATCTCACAGGAAGCTCATTGTTCAGGTGAGGTTTGGGAACATTTTGCAAGTAAAGGTTCTGCACGATCCAGAGATGCTGCTTCTTTTTTAACCTTGAGTTAATTGAAGATGAAGAAAGATTTTAAACCCTGAATTAATTGAAGATGAAGAAAGATTTTAAATTCTTAATGGATATGGTGTCCTCCATTTAGAAAAATGGAGTCATTCTAGGGAAGGTAGGGAGGAGTCTTTTTTGTTTTTTTTTTTTGGAAAGGTTCACAACAGATTTTGCCAAAATATTTTAATACTGTGCCTCAGTTCCTGCAGTTTGGTTGCTAATGATTTTATCCATGTGGCAATTTATAATATAAGTTTACTTTTTATTAGGATAAAGTTTTCCTATCACAATTTTACTAATTCTGATGAGACATAAGGAATAAGAGAAAAGGTCTCCGCTTTAAAAGTTAAGAAACATTGATGTTAAAATGACTTCCTATAAATATGTCATTTTAAACAAGTGTTAGACATTAATATAGTTTCCAAGAACTTGAAAAACTTCTTTTCTTTTCCACTAGATGGCGGTCATATTAAGGTGAAAATAGTGATCATAAATGGAGAATTTGTCACTGAATTTGAAAGAAATAAAGCTTAAATATCTTTTTGTTGCTATATATAATTGGCTTTCTACCAACTTAAACTGTATTTTGATATAAATGTAAGCCACACATGTCATCTCACTGTAGCTTTTTTTTTTTTTTACAGGAAATAACTGAGACTTTCTTGAATTATCTTCCTGAAGTTGTAGAACAAGAATACTTTCCTTTCTGTGCTCATAAAACAATGTGCATGACCACCTCATTACTTCAGTAATAAACGAATACAGTGCAGTGTAAGCACTGTGTGCAGAGTCCAACAGTCCTGCAAGCTCATTTTGTGGGAGATGATTGTCAAACTCTTTAACTTTTTAACTTTAAGTTCAGCTCAGCCACCGGTGTTCAGGGAGAATGCTTTCGGGGAGGACGGTCAAGCTTATTCTGTATGAGGTGCTGCAATTTGCAGCTCTCGTTGTACCCATTTTTGTGGTCATGCAGAGATTTGCCAGTCTCATTCATGACCTAAAAGGACGGGATGTAACTGCTTACTGGCTCGTGGTGGCAGCCTCTATCGCCTACGTGACCTCTGCAACCCTGCTGGTGTGGGTTCCTCTGAAATATGTGATCCTGAAGAGACGAAGGTTCATCACAGAGATTACACAATGGTAAGTTTGCATGTGCCACATCTAAATCTGAGGTGAAATCATTCATTTAGAAAACAAAACGACTTCATAAAGGCCTCAAACATGAATGTGTGGTTTAAAATGTCACTTTTGTCTTTGTGGTTTAGTCAAGTATCATGTTGTTTAATGTATGTTATGTATGTTTTTCCACTATATTTTATCTAAAAAAAAAAAACTGGTATTGAGAATATGAAAAGCAGCATTCTGGCTAAGAAACTCACGGATACATCAAATTAACTTTTCTTTTTTGTTTTGTTTTTCTTTTCTAGGAGACCAACAGCGCTGGCATATCTCATCCTGAGTACTTTGCCTTGTTTTGCCATTCTAATAGCCAGCTCCAAGGTAACGCCATCAAGATTGATTGATTCTGTCACCAAGGCGCACCCGGTGATGTTTTGTTCTGTCATGCTCCAGCAGGGTCCTTCAAGAGGGTCCGTATTTATTCTAAACAAGCCAGTTTTGGTGTGTAAGGGAAAGTGTGAAGACACTAATTATTTACCAAACAACAGTCAACATGGCACATTGCATCACAGAGGAAGAAAATCATTGATGTCACTTCTCCACACTTTCCCAGTTCACTGTACCGTAGAAGCATTTAGATCTTCATCTTAAACACACAAAGTAAAGAAACTTTGACAGTTAAAGTGATTAATGGAAGTAAGTAGATACTGGTTAGATGAATGTTGTTTCCCACTTTCTGGGACACAAACAGTTTTTTTTTTGTAATTTGTAAGCAGGGGAATAAATATTTAAAAGGCCAAAAACAATACATTTTTTAAATTAATGTATCCCAAGTGGAAAGTATAACCATCAGACATTGTGATGTCCCAAGAGGAGGATATTTGCTTTGTAATTGTATAAAGTAGGGTAATGTGGTATTTTGGATTTTTTTAATCTAAGTGTGGTGTTTGAATGAAAGTACCTTGTTTGCCAATGACTGCTTAGTAAGAAGGTCTTTGAAACTGTTGTAATTATAAAGAAGGGACAGTAAAAATGCTGTCACGAGACCGTATTGTCTCTCTGAGGTACTCAGTAACCAACAGTGAACATTACAGGTTGGCCATTAACCCACACTTTGAGAAAATCCAGCTAAAAACTACAACAAAAATACTTTCAATGTATTCTTAGTCATGGAAGTGAATAAAGAAGTAGTGCAAATGCTTGTAACATTTTAACATGGGTTTATATTTAATATGTCTTGATCACATTGTAAATGCAGCAGCAGCCTCTCTCATGGCGAAGCAGTAAAATCTAATTGGATTCATAAAACACTAAAACTTCTCTTTCTCAGTTCAGCTAAAAGTTATAATGAAAAGTTTCAGTTTTGTTTCTTCATCCTTCATGATTTCAGAATGTCTGGTTAGTTTATTTTACTACCGAGTTCATCTATATCTCAGTGACCACTCTGGTCTTCTGATCCATTGTCCCTGATGAAATTGCCTTTGGTGATGTCTTCCTTCTTCCCACCAGACCAGGAAAAGATTTGACAGTCAATAACAATAAAAAAAAAACAACATAATAACTGAATCCCAACAAAGACTCAATATCATTGATATTATTGAGTCTGCAGGTCAGCTGAATATCAAAGACAACAGACATTATCATGAAGGCATCCAGTAGCTATTAGTATTAGTCTCCAGTAGTAGACAATAACTGAGTTTTTAGGGTGGTTAAAGTTAACATTGGTTTTTTCCATTGTTGTCATACTGCAGGTGCAGGTGGACAACGGACAAAGGCTTGATGGTTTCACAGAATTACCAGTTTCTTTGGTGCTTTTCTCCCTCATCTGTGTGGATATCCTAGAGCGGATACGTCTCTGCAAGCTCATAGGCAAATGTAAGGTTTTATCTCACTTTTCCTCTCCACAGAAATATATTTTTCCTTTATTAAATCTAAATTTAAATCTAAATAAAAGACTGATCAGTAACTCAGAGTGAGTCAGAGTGAAACTTAAAAAGTACCCAGTCTGACCTTAGATTAATCTAATTTATTGAGGCATGATGTGGTTTCTTAAAATTGCATTGATTACGACTTCAGGCCTGTGCTTGGACAATCCAAGAGCACAGCTGATACCTGAATATCCTGCATTACCAGCTTAATCCATCGATCCTGATGGCACGGGCATATTCCAAAATAACAATACCACAATTCATTGGGCTCACATTGTGAAATACTGTTTCTGGGAGTATGAGACATAATTTTTTAACAAAGCCTGGCCACTGCAGAGTCCAGATCTTAACCCTATTGATAATCTTTAGAAGGTGCTGGAGAAGGCTGTGCCCAGCGATCAGATTCTACCATCGTCAATGCAAGATCTTAATGATCTTAATAATCTTAATTATCTTATTTAACACTGGGTGGAAATAAATCTCGTTACATTGCAGATGCTTATTGAAACGATTCCACAGCAAATGTAATCAAAGCTAAAGGCGGTCAAGTTTTAATGTTACTACAGCTGCATGAGCTAAAATAGCAGAAAAAATCTTCAGTATTTACATACTAAAAGTTGGATAAAAATTTGTCTTTTAAGTTATTTTTGTCTTTTTTATTCCTTATTTACGTGATACAAATGCAGGTTTTACATGAACCAAAGCAGTACCAGAACACAATTTGTATAACATCTTGTCTTGTCATTTACAGGTGACAGCCTTGATCCTGACATTGACATGTCAAGCCCTGTAGTGACCCACCTGGAGCAGGTGAGCACAATATCTGTCCAGGCACAAGCTGAGGAAGGCCAGAACGGTTTGACCCAAGGCCAACCAGAAGCCAGAAATGGCAGCACCTCTGGCAGATGGCAGGATCATGCTGACACCAGGCATTCACCTCTCAGCAAACGAACACCCAGTGCTACCTACCTGTACTCCTCATCCTCACAGCCTTGGACTTATTCAGGTCCTCTACATATCTTGTGGAGAAAAGATAGAAGGTCAGAGGTGTTTGTGGAGAGCTTCCTGTTCTGGTTAGACACTGTAGAGATAGTGAGAGTGGCAGGAAACACACAAGTCTTCTACTCAAGCTGGGTGTTCCCAGTCTACATCTTTGCCTTCCTCTCTGCTCTCCGAATGGTCATAACTCCTCACAGCCCCTTACTGTCTTTTACTGGAGTTGCTCTGCAGGACCTTCCTTTCTTTATCATTCGGGTTGCTCTCATTGCCTTGTTTGGTTATGTAACGCCTCTGTTGTTTCCACTGAAAAATATCCTGGTGACCCTGACTTATATCTACTTTACTTTATTGACAAAACTGAGAATTTTCAAAAGGCACAGCATGTTTTAAAGTGGTGCAGAGTTTTGAAGACAAAGCAGTTGTTTAAAGTGAGGATTCATTGGCATTCATGTACAGAGAACGGCACCAGAAAAACTTGGAGCAGCTTGTTATCAGTTCTGCTGGATTGTAATGTGATGACAGACATTAAAAAATCAAACAGCAAAAGTTATTCTGGGTTTAAACCAAGCAGCAACCTCTGTTGAGGAAAAAAGTGAAGCCCTTGCCGAAGTGCCAAAATTGCAGTTCACCAGTCAGCCACTAGGGGCTCCAAAACAGCAAATTCCCATAAACTCACATGTTTAAAGGGCCAACTTCACAGTGGAAATAAACGTGTTTACAGACTAAAATATATTTTAGGTTTAATAGGTTGAGTTTACCTTCATGACAATTGTATGTGTGTGTGTGTGTGTGTGTGTGTGGTGTGCGTGTATGGGGGGGGGGGCATCTACTTAGATTTTATTTAAATTTGGTATAATTATGGGTGTGTTCTTTTGATTGATATGTGTCCAATATGCAGCAAGAAGGTGGAGTGTAGCACAAACCCTGGCTGTGTCTCAATTCAGGGTCTGCACACTTCGAAGTACGCAGACTACGTAGGCTACTAAGTGCTCTTCGTAGTCTCCACACTCCAAAGTGCACGTGGCTTTTGAAATGAGACGGACAGCTAGTGTATGAGAATTACCCATCCAGTCCTGTGTTGCCTAGAAACGTCATATGCTATGTTTATCCATGTAGTGATATTCTTCCACAAAAAACACAAATGTTTTTTTTTATATGACAGAAAAATAAGCCAAATATATCTATTTTTATTTTTATTTACCTTAACTTACAAACATGTGGAGGAGACAGCCCAGAAGAGCTCTCCTTATGACAAATAATCCTTGTCAGACGCATGTAATAAGATTAATTTGTGTTCATGGGACACACTGCCATCCCCGCTTGTCTGTTGGAACAAATATGTGTTTATATATATATATTTTTTTTTAAACATCCTCGCAGGCAATGAACTGCTTATTCTTTTCTATCTGGCACGCAATGACTTCTGGGTGACCATGAAGGATGCATAGCATGTACACTTTGTTTTAAGCTAATTTGGCCCAAAACAAAGTGTGCATTTAATTCAAGGCAAGTTTATTTGTATACCACCCTTCATGTACAAGACAATTCAAAGTGCTTTACATAAACCATAGGCGAAGTGTTGATCCTAAGTGTGGATCCAATGTACTCTTTGAATTGGGACAGCACTTGGCACGCCAGTATGACGTATGCGGTCGCCCAGTCCGCACTTCGAAGTGTGCAGTCTCTGAATTGAGACACAGCCAAAGTTTTTAGCTGACTAATTTTAGCCCACCTACCTCCATTAGCTTGTTAGCTCAGTTAGCTCTTAGCTACAGGCAGCTCAGATTTTGATAGAAGTCAATCATCCACTCCCACACTCGCAGCCCCCTCACAGCTCTAGCTCTTTGCCCATTTTTGTATTTTCCCGAAGCAACGGCATATGTGATGCTGCCAAGATGGCGATGGTAGGGACTGTCCAACAAGCTTCACTTTTGCTCTTCAGAAATATAACGTCCATCTTTTATATAAAGTCTATGGTTTAATCTAAGCATCTCATCAATGTCCAAATCCAAAACTACATTTAGATTCATGTCATATCTGAATCCAAACATACTTATTTATACTTATGTTTTTGTTCTACATTGTGTTCATTTTTAGTTGTTCATTTGTAACATATAAAAGATTATCCTGAAAATTATTTTGAAACTGGTGTAAATGTGTTGATGTTTGTTAAAGCTTCATTTTGCTTTATTTTTTTTACAGTGGGTAAAATGTTATTCAAGTTCAATCACTTAGCCGTACCAGTTTCTCAAACATATTAAACCAGTTACAACCCACAACTTTCCTGTTTTAGTTCAGTTTGTACCCCCTCAAACTCATATCCTCTACTTGGTTTGTATTTGTACTTTTTTTTTTCCATATGAAAATTTTGCATTCTCAGTGTTGAGCAACAAAATTTTATTTCTATTTTAGGTCTAACAATGATTACTTGTGTGATTGCTTTCTAACCTTAACCTAAAAGTTTTATATCTGTCAAACATAACAATGAAAAAGTGTATAAAATACTTTGTGTTTTCACATGTTGGCTTTGAACTCACATCTTGAACACATTAAGGTTCTAACTACAACCTATTCCGGGGGATTTTGTGTCTTCTTAAAGACTTTAAAATCTGCTGGTAAAATGATATCAGTTGTATTTCTCCCCTACTACCTGTATGAGGCAGTAATTTACTGGATGCTGTTATGTATTTTAGAATGGGCAAGTCATTTGCACTTTTTAATAGAAGAAAATGTAACAATATTAGTCTGTTAGCTAAAAAGACCTATGATTCTTGATTGAAGGGTGCTCTATTCTATTGCATAGTTTTTTCCAATCTTGAAATCTATAAGACTTATCAGTGCTTCCAGTCCAACTACCCTGTGCTTTATTTATTTTATATGTGCTGATTTCATCCATTGTTGATTATATCTGTTAGGTTGGAAAGTGTTCTTGAGTTTCATACAGAAGGCCGTAATGTTTAAATGGAAAAAGGCAAGGCGATGACAGATACAAACCAAAGATGATAAAGACCAACTAACATAACATTGTGATTATTGTTAAGCTGGAAAAGAAAGACTTTTTTGATGTAGCTATCCTGAACAAGAAATCCTCAGCATAAATGAACATAAGAAACTGAGGGTTCATTGAAGTCGGAGAAAGTTGAAGGCAACAGAAGAACCTGCAGTCAATAGAGCACCAAGGGCGGTAACCCAAAACTGAACAAATCCCCCCAAGAGATACCTGGAAAAACATCAGGCATCTATATATAGAAGAGCATTACCACCCAGAGGATGTATGGAATATATTCCCATTCCCTGGCCAGCCACCTGATGTATATTAATTTGAACAAAACATTGAATGATGTGTCAAAAACCTAGTTTCACAGAGCACTTACACAACCTGAGGGGAAAACCAGACTTACCACTGTGATAAACTATTAAAGGAGTAGACAGCTAATTTCCTCATTAACTACACAACGGACTCAAAGTGCTCTTCACCACAAGGACATTTTAAGAACATATTCCCCTCAACATCCTCAGTGGTCTGGTTTCATAAAGAAATACAATTCCTGAAGTTGTTTACTGGTTTTATTTCCTAAGGAGTGAATGTTGTCTCTGTGTTAACCCTGCAGCAGACTGGCGACCTGTCCTGGATAGCCTTCCTCCAATTGCTGGGACGAGCTCCAGCTTGATGAACTAAGCATTATAGAAGATGTATAGTTCTGTGCTAATTTATGCCCCCCCCTCCCCCCCCATGCCTTCACAACATAACATAAATGTATTTTAGAAGGATATACCAGTTCTTTCATAGTACAAGTTCAAACTGGAGTTACGAAGGTGGCCGTGTTGAACATTCAGAGAAGTCCATTAAAATCATATAATTTTCATTCTACTCATAATTTCTAATGATCAGAAAGCTCATTTGGGTTGAGTTACATAGATTGTAACAATTACCCAGATCTTTATGTCCCCGACTTTAAGCCTTTAAGAGGATAACTGGACCCAAACCATGCCGGGAAATGGTCAATCATGTTAGCTTATGAAGACTAAACATGTTTTTGTTTAGCCCGTTGAAATGAAAAATATATTTCCCTCATATGCTGCCACTTTTAAGCTCCTGCAGTGTTCTTGGTTCTTGTAAATTAGAATTTTGTTTGTTGCCCAGAGCACGAGAACCACAGTACAACTGTGTAACATATAGCTCACTGAATTGTAAACTTGTCTCATGTCTGGTTGCATCAGCACAGTGTTAAAGTGACACCACTGTGACATGCTGTAATCTGCAATCCTCCTCCGGGACATGTCTGACAGATTTATGCCCACTATAGAGTGGTCTTTGTTCCCATGATGGATGAGTTGAGTCTGAATCCTTTGAAGGAACTGCCAAACTAAAAAGCATGAAGGAGTTTGAAAACTATCACCAAACATGCTGATACACCACTGGTGAAAAATTCAGTTTAACCCAGACAAATATTTATGTTAGAAATTGAAAGAGAAGATTGGTTACAGGTCATGTTGCTAATGTGAGCAAAGGGACCACAAACAGGCATCTGTAACTCAAAGTGAAGTTTCTGGGCTGGCCTTGTGTCATTTACCGATACAAAAACTAAAATTAACTTTCCTTAATTTCCCCGCAGCCACTCTCATCTGACTCCTCAATGATTTATATTGTAATCTGCAAAAAGACATTAGTGCAGCTCGGGGTATTATGGCAGCATGCTGGTGTGATGAAGAACACTTATTCATTCTTGTGCCACAACTAAACGCTGTAAATGATCAAAGGAAAACACAACGATCTGCATCTTATTCTTCATGTCAGACTGTGATCCTTGTTCAACTACATAGATTTCTATGAGGAAAAGACTCAGTTAATTCTTTTTTTTATAATCAAACGAGCCTTTCATGCACGCTGAGAGAAACATTGCTTTAAATCCTCCACTTTTAAATTCATATTAGCATGTTAATGAGTTTAACGCTCTTTTCGCCTGTATCTGAAGCTCTGTGAACAACAAGCAGGAATTTAATGGTTAAAACTGAATGAGTAGACATCTCCGTCTACCATTGACATCACTGGCTTTAATCAAATATCTAGAATACTAACGAATGTTTCTTTTAACAACATGCAAATGACCTGTTTTATGTAATTATTGAATTTATACAAAAATGTGTTTGGTGTTCATGGTTTGGTTACCTTTAAACCTATTTCTAATATTACCAGCAGAATAATCACTCAATTATTCAGTGAGCACAGAGTTTTATTGTTTCCAGATGATCTATCTTAGTGAACCACTTGAAAGATGTAATATAAAACTTTGTACAAACTCAACTTTTGACCTTTGCTTTTTTCATTAGAAGGATGCAAATCTCAGATTTTTGTTGTGACACTAAAAATGACTTATAGAATTCTATATTTATATGTTGTTGAGGCAAGACTCGGCACCTCTATAACTTTGAAAACTAAGAAACTGAGACTGTCCAGAGATGTCAAAAAGATTAAAAGAAGACCACATCAGGTGTCACTCCTGTCAAGTATGGGAAACTGAGGCTATAATTTATACCGGCTCACCAAAACTGGACAATGACAGATTGGAAAACTGTTGCCTGCTCTGATCTGTGTCAGTTTCAGCTATGACAGACAGATGGTGGGGTCAGAATGTGTAAACAAAAGCAATGATCCTGTCTACTTTCTATCATTGGTTCAGCTTCTGACTCTTTCAGATTCTGCAGCAATCACATGACGTATCATGTCAATATGAACCAAAATCTCTTAAGGGGAGTTTACAACACCTTGTTCAAACTAAGCTGCAAAAATTGAAGGCAGTTCTGAAAGCAAAAGAAGATCCAACAGCAAGGTGTGCATATATGCACACAAAACTCTGTTTTCCATTCTCACTCAAGGTTATTTTTCTTTCCTCTACTAG
Source organism: Pseudomugil gertrudae (assembly GCA_037177535.1). Lineage (NCBI taxonomy): Eukaryota > Metazoa > Chordata > Actinopteri > Atheriniformes > Pseudomugilidae > Pseudomugil > Pseudomugil gertrudae. The sequence goes on from JBAMHV010000008.1 coordinate 17,299,403, forward strand.
AAGAGTGGAAGCTTCAGGGTTTTGACCAAACCCTGCACTTTTTAGGATGGAGATCTCATCTTTTCAACTTCCTCCTTCCCCCACTTGCTATCTTCCTAGTTTGTTGTGTTCCTTCTTGATGTGTGTGTCAGTGATTGCTGCTTCTTTCTCGACTTCCTTCTACCACCACGTTAGCTTTCCTCTACATGCAACCCCGTTGCATTATCAATTGTATATAGTTTTTACTGGAGAACCATAACATTGCTCTGTATAAGCAAAAATAAGAATAAAGACATGAACTTTTTACAAGCAACAGATGACTCCTATTTTTGCCTGCCTATGTAGAGAAAACTGAGAGCTGCAAGCTTTAATAGGCAAAAATATTCTACTCCACTGTTGAAGATATTTTTCAATCATTGTTGGATTTATTTTGTTGCTATATTGGGAAGTGTGTGGGGGAAAAACTTTTTTTTAAAGTCTCGAGCACGAACACAATAATTCTCATTTCTCCCATTGACAAAAAGAGAGAAAATGGCTGTATGGAGAAAAAAAATCCTCCAAAAAAGAAGCAACAGCAGAGTCATTTAGAGCAGACAATATAGATGAACAGAGCATGATAGAGGAATAACAAAGGAGGTAGGGGAAGAAGAGAGGTGAGGGTGGATTGGTTGGTGGGGTGGGGGGGCTTCTAAGGAGGGGTGGAGGCTTTGTAAATCTGAGAGGCTGGAGGCGCATTTAAATTCAGTATGTGTGTCTTCTACGCTAGCCGAATGTTACCGGCTCTAGCATGGCAACAGAGAGGGGTAGCGCTTCAGCTGCAGCCTCCACACACACACTCACTTTGAGACACACACACGTGCATGCACAGTCACAAGAGGAGTGCAAGGAGTGACTCAGGTAAGCAGGAATGCTCCTGATGAGACAGGACCTTTGAGAGAGCGAAACAGCATGTGCACGCAAAGGGAGAGATAGTTGATGAGGAGGAGGAGCTACAGGGCTGGGATTTTTAAGGAAGAAAAGAAGAGTCGCACTGAACCTGAAATTCTCCTGGACTTCCAGGGTGGGCTTACAAAGGAAGGATAGACAGGAAAACAAGCAAGATGGATGTGGAGTGATGCGAGAGCTCTGAATGGACAAATGTGTAAGGCTGCAGAGTGCTGAGCATCTCAGAGAGGGGAAAAAAGACATTTAGTTGTAACAGCAAGCCTGTTCTGGGGATTTAAGCTGACAGGGGGTGTGTGGACACAGACAGGGTGGAGGTTAGTAATGGAAGGACAAATACATAGAATTACAGATGAACCACCTGTCCTTTTAAAGATGAGGTGAGCACATATGCACGACCACACAAGCAAACGCACACACCTCGAGCACTCGCACTTCAGGATAGGCAGCAGATAGATCGGATCTGGCTCCCTGCAGAGCACGTGATTTTTGAAGATGCTGTGAAACGAGTACCTTCATGATCACCTGGACCTGGACTCCAGCTCCTCTGTGACAACTTGTGGACATTTTACATGATATTCTTCATCTTCAGCAAGACTCCAAAACTCCCTGATAAGCTTGGGATCAGGTGGATCACCTGTGCCATGAGGTGCCTGTGTTAAAGCGACCCACCTCGGAGGCTCTGTCAGCCTATGACCTCTTTTCCCTCCAACTTGATGTCTTGATGTATTGCTGTGGGCTGGGACACTGGCGGAGAGTGCAGTCCATCTATGTAAGTGACCGTGGCAGCATACATCCACATCTTTCTTATCCCATAGCAACAGTGGAGTTGTTTGATGGTGGGGGGAGAAGGGAGCTCAGTGAGGGATAAAGCAGTCATTTCATACACTCACATCTGTATTCAGGCATATTTTTTTATCTGCATGAACACATGCTAAGTGAAGGCAGTCCACCCTGAGCATGACTTTTGCAACCTGTTCATTTGCTGCTGTTGTGTTATCTCTGGGATGAGTTCAGGATAAATCTCTGTAAAAACAGAAACCACCGTTTCATTATCATTTGAGTCACATTTACAATTTCTAGAAAATGAGTTGAGTTTTGATGGAGAAGCTCGTTATTCACATATAAAGATGAAGTTAGAGCTGTTTGCCCCACATGTTGAAGAAATCAGAAATCTGAAGCAGGAAAGAAGTAGCAGAGGACAGAGAGGGATTTACTGTCCTCTCAATGACGGAGACAAGTAAGCGGGTCCGTCTCATTCCTGTATTCCACCTGTTTCTCTTTCTTCCTACTGTCCCCTCAACTCCCATCCATCCCTCTCTTTGCTGCTTCGTTACTAATTTCTCTCATGCTTTTCAGCATGTCTCCACACATCCTCTGTTAAGTCCTGTTGTAGCTGATATTGTGATTTTAAAGCTGTGCATTGTGTGATGGCGCTGACTGCAGAGGACCTTATCGTAACCATATTCCCACATGAAAAAAGCTTACTGTCAGCCCTCAACACTATAGGCTGTCAGTGCAGAGCCTCACAGATTACCACATACTGTACTGCTGCATGTCATGCGTGCCCACCTCAGCAACAACCCAGGAAAGGAGCTTAGAGAATCAGGACAGCTAAAAGCAGTGACACACCAAGAAGTGGAACCTGGTAGCTTTATTCACGTGTGTGTGTGTACATGTGTGTGTGTGCACAGTTTGGCACATATAAAGGAACTGTGTTAACTATAAAGACATAAAAATAATTCTGCAGTACAAAAGTGCAACATTTATATACACATAATGTATCATATATAGGTCATCAGAGGTGTACATTAGTCCAGAAAGCAAAGTCACCAAACCAGTTGAATTTAATGAGCACAGTGCATGTGCAGGTAAATGAGTTTGTTAGTGAAAAAACCTGTTCTAAATGTACAGGTAGATCAAAAAAACATAGCAGAACTTTCTGCCACCAAGATTATACACCTCTGTCAGTGTTATTAAACGAAACCCTGGAAGAAGTGGTAGATTTAATTTAAACAAAAGGATGTCAAACTCTTGTCCTCAAGAACTTGAAAACAACCTTTTGAATCTACTTGATTTCAATCTGGTAGCTAACAGGGCAACCTTAACACCATCAGGAGAAATGTGCAATAATGCAAAAATATTTACAGAAAGATTTTAGTCCTTATGACATACCGGACAGTTTTCTTTCTCATCTATAAGTGACATTTAT
>JBAMHV010000008.1:17338931-17351188 GCA_037177535.1 Pseudomugil gertrudae
ACACACACACAGTGTCGTCCAGCAGCATTAACACACACACACAGTGTCGTCCAGCAGCATTAACACACACACACACACACACACACACACACACACACACACACACACAATCTGTCTATTTCTTGTGTGTCACAAAAGTTATTTAGGTAATCATAGAACAATCTTTTGTTGTCCAATCCTCTTTGTATGAAAGATAGATTGCTTTTGTTTGCCTGCATAGTATTGTGATTTATACTAATTATTTCGTTGATCAGTTTTCTAATTGTTTTTGTTGACAAACTATAAATATCTAAAAAGACAAATGTCTAATTTCCCACTGCCCAAAACTACATTCTTAAAATTCCTGTTATGTTTGTCCATCATCCAATATGTCACATTACCAACCCCCAACTCTTTTAACGCCCCCCCCCTCCTCCATCCCCAAATAAATAAACAAAACCACCCTCTTCAGAAATCATTAAGTTGATTTACTGAGTGATTAAAAAAAAGATAACTGGTGTTTAAAATACATTTATTATTTCAACTTCTTAAATGTTTGGCTTTGCAGCTTTATCATGAACTGTGGGCCAAGTTAAAACTACTAATATCAAATAAAGTTAATTTATTTATAACTATATTTATATCTGTTGCATTTCAGGATTTTAATCTTCGAAAAACAAAAGCATGTTTTGTCTGTTTAGCCACGGGGAGCAACTATTTTTCTGTTTCACTATCACATCCTCCTCTTCCCCTCTTGTGTTTCAGTTGGGGCATCTTTGGCCAACACTTTATCTGAAACAGAGGTGGAATGGGGCTAATTATTTTTCTACATGATTCCAATGGAAGTTGTATTTTGCCTCCTACTTTTTAGACTGGTGTTTAAACATAATAAATGACTTACTGGAAGCATGAAAACTTATTATGACACTGATCTATATGCTGGAAACTCTATGCATCTTCTTGTGCATCTTCTTGTGATAAAAAAACATTGCTTGAAATATATATCTATGCATTTGTATGAATACTTCATAATTGCCTTGTTATGTAAATGTGAGGAGAACCAGAGTGTCTGATTGGTAGACCTAATATGTATGATTGCTTTTATTTAATAAGACCGGTTCCTTTGTTTTGATTATATTGTTTTGTACAACAACCAGAAGTTAATTTTGAGAGGAAACAAATGCTTTCCTTCTCAAAAATCATTAAAATACATATAAAAATGTATGTAAAAGGTTTTTGCTATATTTAATATGTGAATGCCAGCATCTTTCTCACATACTGCTGCAAAATCCACTGAAATTTTCTTCATGTTTTACAACACCCCAGGGCTGACCCAGGACTTGCAAGAGGAGTTGCACTGAAAACAATTTGGGATCCACTGGGAGGAGTTGGAAAATTTCCTTGGGGGAGTCAGTTATATATTTGTGTTTGTATTGTCCTATATTGTGCAGCTATGTTATTGTCCACTTACACATTTTTTGCAAGTTAAAACATTTTTTTTCAAACTGATGCAAAAAGGACAGGATCATTCATTTTATGTGTTTCACCCTCCCCACCAGGAATACTTCTCTATGTATGAGACACACACACACAATCCCACAATAAGTGCGATCTATCCATTCATTTTCCACCGCTTATCTGAAGTCAGGTCGCGGGGGCAGCAGCTTAATGAGGGAAGCCCAGACTTCTCTCTCACCAGCCACATTCACCAGCTCATCGGGGGGGATCCCGAGGTGCTCCCAGGCCAGCCACAAGATATACCGTAATCAGTCCAGCGTGTCCTGGGCCTCCCCCGGGGCCTTCTCCCTCAGGGACGTGCCCGGAACACCTCACCAGCGAGGCATCAAGGAGGCATCCTAACCGGATGCCACCTCATCCAGCTTCGCTCAGTGGCCATCCTCCCTCATGGCCAAGTTTCTCACCTTATCTCCACGGGAGACACCTGCCACCTTGCGGAGGAAACTCATTTCAGATACCTGTACCTGTTTTTCTTGCGTTTCTTTTCAAGTATAGAATAGGTGGGTAAAGGTAATAGATGGATGGATGGAAAACAGCTGCAGCATTTTTTTCTATCAACAACTGGAAAAAACAACTTGAAGCTGTATAAATGTATTTTTATTTGTCATAATATGAAGACTTAAGCTGTATAATTTGTTCTGAATTTAAAGTTTATTTAACAGTGACAGGCAGTTAGCTTTTTTACACGTCTTAAGAGTAAAGCAGTGACCAGCATTCAGGGTGTGAGCACCACATTTAACAATTATTTACATTCAGTTGTAGTTATAAAGAAAAGTGACATACTACTGATTCCCTCTGAGACATCCTAGAGCCTAGATTGTGCTGTTCCATGAGGTTAGACATTTCCAACTCCACCGAAACTCAACTTAGTGATATACTGTTAAATAACAGAATATATACTTTACGTTGTAAAATAACAAAACAAACAAAAGCACTGAAGCATCAGAGTGTAGTACATAAGTGTAGTAAATGTTATTCCCTACTAGTTTTTGCAGTTTCATAAATCACAGAGTTAAAATTGGCTCCGGATTTTCTGCGTTCTCGATCAGTTTGTTGGTGTCAACAACATCAGGTGGAGATTGATCACTGTTGAAGTAGAGTGGATTTTCAAAGGTGGGGAGAGGAAGAGGAGATCTCTTGTAGAGGAAGTATGCAACGACAATCAGTGTGGAAGTGATTGCAATGAGCAGCACAACTATCAAACTTGTGTGCACACGATTGCGATTCTCCGGGTCAACCTGAGGTTCTGCAATTGAAATAGAAAGTCATTAGTCACAAGGTTTGTAAGCAAACTCAAACATTTGTTTTGTTTTTCTTGTGTTTATTTTTTTCTTTTCAACCTCAAATCACACTAAATTGCTTCAGACTTTACTCAGTGCTGCTGAAGATGTAATGATGCAAGAACTACATGACGCTGAACTTACCAATCTTTGAGCCTTCATCTGTGATCATTACTGTTGGTAAAGAAGGAACATTTATTACATAAACAATTGTTCAATTTGTTTTTATTGCTGACATGCAGCCAATAAAAGTCTAGCATTAACTTTTTAAATTAACTTACTTAAAATAACCTGTGAACTAACAGAGGAGCAATAGATGATCTAATTGTTAGCTAACTATTATGTAACTCACATTCAAAAGTGGTTTATTGCTGTTTAGAAAACAAACATAACTCCTTTTCAGTGTATGTAAAGAGCTATATAATGCCTCTGCATAGGTTTATATTTAAATACTGTTTTTGGCTTGATTTTGGTGCTTTAAAAGATGTTTTGTGTTACTTTAATTTGCATATGTAAACATCCTAAATTCAAGGAGTGAATGCCAAGGAGGCATCTCACCTTTGCGTGTTTTGCAGATGTATGGTTTGTCGTGCCATCGGCGGCCTGAAGTCCAAGTTCCATCTGAGGTTCCGATTCCTCCATAATCAGAGTCAGGTTCATCTTTAGCCCAGTTAATGTAGTCCACTACTGTTTTATCTAACCACAGCCATGTCCCTACAGTCGAACAGAAATATGGTGTGACATTCACTTTCATTGTTGGCTAAATATCCTTTTCACAGCCATTTTTATTGTAAAAAAAACAATTGAGTCATTATGTTCTGGTTTGATTTAAATTGGTTTGATAATTTTTTACATTTTTTTTTATTTAAATACTTGTGGTCTCACCTTTATATGTTTTAAACAGGCCAATCCAGAAAGAGCTGTGGCTCTCTTGGAATATTTCTATATTGCTTTTGATGAATTGTTGCTCAAGTGGGTCTTCAATACTTGCCAGGATTCCACCTTCAAAACAAAAAGTAAAGATGTAACCATGTTCAACATATATTAGGGATACTTGATGTTTTTATTTAAAGCCATAATTAGTCTACTGCCCTCACAGAAAGTCTGTTTTTTTCTAAGTGTGTCTTACCGTGTCTTACACAACTGCTTGCGGCATCTGCCCATTCCATTTCATCTGTGACAAACAAATAGCAGTGACTCTTAAATGGCAGCCAAACCCAACTCTGCATGTGCTCCACATTAGTGTCATCTGGGCAGCGTCCAGGATAAGTGGTGGATTCTGTCGGTGGCATTTCTGTGAAAAAACAATCAGTTTCAATTATCTTACAACAAAATTATAAAACTAAAAAATTACTGTTTTGTTTAATGTAATCAAAATTAAAACTTAATATTCTGTGACACTTATATATACTTGAATGAATTACTGTAAGATTACAGTGATGTAAATGAGGGATTTCTCTAGTGCAGAGCTTTTTTGTTCACTCCTACAAGGCCCGCAGTACTAGGAAATTATGAGACCACATTTAATAGTCCAGCTCTGGTAAGAAAAACTTCATAGAACATAGTAATGAATAGATTTTGACATAATATGGTATCCAATAATCATTCCCAGCAATGAATAGTGTTATGATAATCAGTATTATACATGAACATTTTCATTTTCAGGATTTGTAACATTCAAATTTGTAAATCTAAGAAGACTAAAAGTGAAGGCTTGGGGTGATAAGACATGAAGTGCTATTTGGGAGTTAAAAGAGCCAAATCCTCCAGGGGAGTTGAACCAAAAGTACAGACTCTTTGAAAATAATCTGAAATTCCATCACTAGGTCATGTGTGGGCAATTCCAGCACTCAAGGGCTTCCCCTTCCCCAGTCCTGCAAGTGCTAGAGGTTTCCCTGCTGCAACATAATTGACTCTAATCAGTGGGAAATTAGCAGACTTGTCTGCACAAGTCTGCTAATTAGGTCTGAATCAGGTGTTGCTTAGTCATCTGCATGAGGCAATATTCAGAGGAAATTTGTTAAATCAATACATTTTCAAATATACATTTTCTTTCTTTGTCAAACTTATCACACCACAGATGACCCAACTTTCGCCAACCTAGACGGCCTAATCAATAATGTTGTCAATATGGAAAAACACCTAGCCTATGGCTCTTGACAGAATCACAGAAATAATTTACTAACAGATGCAAAGGATGTTGCTAGTACATTTGTGAGCACTTGCTCATGAAGATTCATAAGGATTTTTGCTGCCCAACACAATACAATCAATCAATGATTATGTGTTAGCATGTCTAATCAGTAGAACCAGAGATTCTACTGTTTTGCACCATGATGGATGAGGAACTCATTGATTGTGATTTCTTCTTTTTTCTAATAACCTGTGTTGTCCAGCATTTTACTAAGCAGAATGGTGGTCTGGCTGATGTGTTATCACAAGCAAATTTGTTTTTCCAAGAGGCGCTTGATAAGGATAAATCTCCTTTTGATAAAGGAAACCCCAACGAGAGCCATCCGCAGCCATGGGGCACAGACCCCAGCATGCCAAAACCAGCAGCTGCTGATTCTGCCAAGCACCAGCAGACAGAGTGCAGGTCTCCTGACCCATGAGCCTGAACATATAAATAAATCCAATTGTATAAGAACATCTATTTGTGACATTCATGATGCAAATTGGCATTTTAGCCAGAATATTCCAAAGAAAATGGCAATGTAATTTCAGTAAGTTTCAAGAGAAGATAACATTCTTTTCCAGCCATACCTGATGACTGCATGCAAACGCTGTTCATGGTCTGGTTGCAATAAGCAGTCCTCCATTTTCCATCCACATCCATGTACACGCAAGGTTTTTCCCTGCTTGGTTCATTTTCAGCCCAGTTGGCAGAGTTCATGTGCCAGCCATCAATATATCTGAAATAGCCTTCAGTCTGAAAGCAAAGAAAAATCATATAAAACTTTGTGAAATGCCTTCTAATTTCCAACCATTTATATATCTTTCTGATACACTTCAAGTGTCATGCCAACTTATTCAGATTTATGAAACAATAGGTGGTTGCAGACGTCTACCTGCTCTTTGTGAAGTCCAATCCACAAAGGCACTTTAAGATTCAAAGCAAGTAGCTCCACATGGGCATGTGTCCATTCATTACGCAGACTGGCCAGCTTTGCCTGATCGCGTTCACAACGTTTTTCTGCATCAGACCAGGTTAGATTTTGAGTCACAGCTTTGATGCTGTCATTTCCCAGAGCTACGTAGATGTTGGGGTCTATTGATTGTGATTGATCCTGGATAGATGGGTCTGTTGGGAGCAAAGTCAAACAAAAAACACTTTAAAAAATGATTACTGACATTTTGCATGGGTTCACTGACTTTATAATAAGGCAAGTGAGATAATATGATATAACTTCTGTCTCTTGTTCTTGTATATTAGTTTGAACAGAACTTATAAAAGATGAACTCACCAAGTTCTTTCTGGCAGATAAACCCATTTGTTTCATTGCAAGACTTAATTATCCATTTACCAATTCCAAAAGGTGAATTGTTGCTTGTCAGCACACACTCATCCTGTAAGGAGGGATAACATTTTCAGCATGGAATCAAATTTTTCACTTAGAAAAGTTTCTGTTTGATAATATTTAAATCACAAAAGTATATTTATATTTAAATATTTATTTAGTATATTATTCACCTCATTCCATCTATGATAAAATGATCCGGGACGACGTTGGTTTATCTAAGAAGCAATACCAGAATAAATAAATGCTAAAAAGCTCCTCCCCACAAGAACTGAGCCAAAACAGCAATTACAGCTGAACAAATATTGCAGTGAATTTGTGCCACATTAAATGTAAATCTGCTTACCGAATAACCCCAGTTGGTATATTGCCTTAATTTTCCGTCAGTCCAGTAAAATCCATCTTGTTTTAGACTGTTCAAACCTATCCACAGCTCTGTATTTGGTATAGCTGCGATTTGTGTGATCAGAAATGCTGAGAATGACAAAAACAAAAAATGTGTCATAATGTAATTCAACTTAAATAAAAAAAGAACATTTTCCATAACTTTGGCGAAAGTTCCCACTTATTATGTGTTGGTAGTATAATAAAGAAACATTTTATGATTAAAATAAAAAAAAACAAACAAAAAAAATAAATAATACATTCATGTTACGGTTAAAATATTTTGCTGAAATTACGTTAAAATGTCTGCAGTAAAACAATAAGGTACAGTTATCTGTGGACTCCTTAGTGGCTGTGGGAAAAATATAATAAAATATATTTTAATTTATGTTTTTTAACATTCATAGCAGTTTGAGTTACTATATTCAGAACATTTTTTAGAATGATGTGCCATTTACACTGTACATATGTAGTGTATGATGGACAAAAGATAGCAGAGCAAACCTTGTATTTGTCGGCTGGAAATGGAGACTAAACTGCCCTGAAACATCCTGCACTGTTTCCGCGCTTCTTCCCAAGTGGTTTTACGGTCACGAATGATGTTGTAGCACTGAAAGTTAAAAATATTTTGGATACAGAAATTCACAAACCCACACACATACATTCCACTTCAAATAATTATGGGAATGCCCTTTAATACGCAACAGTCCATTCATAATATGTACTGTATATATTGGTTAATTAGGCCCTGCAATGTCCAAGGGACATTGTAGAACTCATCTGTAAGTCCATCCACTCCAGGAGAACGGCCCAAGGACATGCCACTCAAGGCAATTGTCAACTCTGCCAAGTTCCGCATTCCATCCATCTCCTAAACCTCCACCTCACGGAGTTTAGGAAGGCCATTCAACAGCTTAGCCGTGCTCTCTTGACTGCAGGTTTCAGCCGCAAACAGGTCAGAATAAAAAGCAACTGCAAGTTTTCGCATCTCCACAGGGTCTGATGTTACTGTCCCATCTGGCAACCTGAGGCAAGACATCAGTTTACTTTGCGCAGTTGACTGCTCCATGCTAAAAAAAGAGCTTGGGGCATCCATATCTCTCATACTCAAGTACCGTGACCTAACAAGAGCCCCCATTGCTTTCTCCTTCAGAATATTGGTAAAAGTAAGCCTTTTTTTCTGCAATAACCTCCCCGCAGCAACATTGGAACTACTGTAGAGACCAAGTTAAGTTCAAGATCCTTAATACTATCCTGAAGCTCCTGAATTGTTGCTTGCACCATTTTTGTAGCGTGAGATGTATACTGTTGGCAAAATCTGTGTTTTACCCACCTCCCACCATTGCCCAATGGAGAAAAAAATTTCTTTTTAGCCCATTGTGACCAGAACTCCTTAAAACTATCACAAAACATTTTGTCTTGTAAAAGTTTATTATTGAAGTGCCAGTATGACCCAGAATTCTTTTTCAAAGCGATCACCAGGCTTACACAAACTAAATGATGATCACTGAATCCTACTGGGATAATCTCACCACCCCCTAAACTCAGCCGAAGAGTATCGGATACGTAAAACCTGTCCAGCTTTGCAGCACTGCAGACTGCCACCAGACACTCTGAATCATGTATACTGCTTATTCCTCCCATTTTGCACCCTCCAAGCATCAACCACATCTAAATGTGTTATAATCCTGCTCAGGCAAACAGAAGAATGTTAATGAACCTCCTCCCCAAGTCTATCAAGTTCTCTGTCAGTAGTACAGTTCAGTCACCTCCTAAAATAATTTGACAATTCCTATACATTCCCAATTCCTTACCCAAAACCTAAAAAACCCCACCCTTTCTCTGGCTACACTAGGGGCATAAACATTAACAAGATAACAAATAACCCCATTAACCTCCAACTGTGTAACTAGCAATCTACCTGCCACCACCTCCCTTTGGGAAAGAATAGTCACATCTGCTGCTTCTGAGATAAGAACTGCAACGATTACCTTTACTACGATTAGACCCATGACTGAAAAAACAATGACCTCCCCACTATTTCCGCCATTCTAACTCAACATCATTATCAGTGTGAGTCTCCTGGAGAAGCACAATATCTAACTTATGGTGCTGCATTATTTCACTGATCATGGCTCTCTGAAAGATCTGTAACAAGGTGGATACAGTGCTGGGCAAAATCCTGATGTTGATTCCACTAACTTACATTTCCTGGACATCTTACCTCTAACCCCTTTCGTCACAGCCGTAACATGTTCTTTAAACCGATAGCGTTTCTTTTAATCTAAAACCTCCAGGCTGACAGACCGCAGCAGCAAATTAACAGTCCTGACAAACTTCTCTGTATCAGGAAAGTAATCAGTCATTTTTACTGATTTATTATCACACCTTTCTCAACCAAATCATTGACACAAGACGCCTCTTTCAGAAAAACCACCACAGTAACAAGTATGAGGAAACTGTGGAAAACTCACCAACCAAGCATCTGGAAAAAGGAGAAAAAGCGAGAAAAAGCCGACACTCAAAAGAAAACCAGTATGGGGAAGGAAAGCTGTCACACACCTGTGCACACGTTCCCCGGAAAAGAAAGAAAGGAAGGAAGGAATTTCATTGGGTAACACTTATTCACCATACTTTATGCAAGTATTCAAGGTCTTAGACCACTACAGCTATACCATTTACATGTTAAAGTAATTCATAAAGAAGCATGTATTACAAAATTAACTTTTGAGTCTAATTTGTTACATTCACTTAAGCTTTATTTGTATCAGCCGCTGAGGGCATAAATAATTCAAGTAATTTGCTGTGATCCAATGAGAACAAATCCACATTAGTTCTATTTATAATAACTGTAACCCTTCAAGCTAATTCAAGCTATCTAAGGAAACCTTGTACTTTGTTGGGTTGACTTTAGATGATGGTATAACTATGTTTTACTCTGATTTAAAAAAAAAACGTGATACAGTAGCATTTGTTAATTTTGGTCTGTTTTATCACTCATTTTTTAGCCTTTCAGATTGACAGTCACAATTTGATGTCAACATCATGAGTACTCAGCTCAAACCTTACTGTATACTGTCTTGATTGACTGTTTGTTACATGATAATGCTCAACACCAGTGTTTCCCAATCTTGGTCCTCCAGCACCACTGCTCTGCGTGTTTTAGAGGTCAGCCTAATTTACATTACATTAACTAAAACTAAAACAGCTCATTTGCATGATGCAAAGAATTTGATGAAGAGGTTCATTAATCTAAATGTGTTAGAGTATGAACATGTCTAAGATATGCAGGCCACATTAAAGAAACACCTCAAAACATTCTTGTTAACACAATGACTTTCGTGGGCATCTGTGGCTTCCACCTCATTCTAGCAGTTATGATAGACAGGAAGAGTTGTAGCTTAATGTGCAGCTGTTAGATCAGCTGAACTTATGGTAATTTTAAGAATAAAATCCCAGAAAGATATTTGCAGGCATGATCATTAGCTGATGGTGATTTCTGACCTTTGTGCCAAATTTCTTCCACGGAGAAAAACAGCCGCCACGAGGAGGAACTGTTGGGGCTACTGTGGTGTTGACTGGTGGTGCAATAGTTCGTTTACAGATGAACTGAAGCTCTTTCCCACAGTTAAATGTACGCCAGAAACCTGCAAGATGAAATAAAGAAAGAAAATTAAAAGTAGCATTCAGTATTTATCATCTTCAAACACAATTAATCTGAACATGCTGAACATTATTACCCACCCATGTGATAAGTCATAGCAACACAGTTCTCATCATAGGCATCAGTATTAGGTTGATTTTCATCCCACATTTCAAATGAGATAGGGGTGCCATCCTTCCACCTTAAAACACAAAATAATATTTTAAATTAAAATATGCAAATTCACTTGGCTTTAGACTTTCTCCATTTCGATGCTTTTGTCTCCACAGTGAATGAAGTGAAGACACTTCAAATTTAGAGGCAGCTAAAAACAATATCTACCAAAAATAACAGTTTTAGATATTTAAAAACTTTGCAAAACTATGTGGCTAGTTAAATAAAACAGTGGGAATGGCTTAGTCATTCAATTGTCCATCCATGTCCCAGTCTACATGCACAAGAAGGGAAAGGAGTTATGAAACAAAGTACATGCGCAGCGCAACACAGAAGACTGGGTGAAAAAATGCTCCAGGCATTTTGTCAGCTACAACTTTCTTTGTGGGATATTATCATTCATGTATATGTAGTCAACTTACCAAAATGAACCATCAAGCTCCACAGATAAACCTATGTAAAATGACCCATAGGTTCTGGATATCTGTAAAGAAATAAATAGATTAATATACATGTAGACAAAAACATAAATAAAGTGTCCGAGCTAATAAACTGTTTATGCATCAAAGCGTAAATGTGTTGCTTGAAAAGATTATTAAATGCCTACCTGTTTCCACAAGAAGGTGTTTTCATCTTTACTGGTGATCGATGCTATATCAGCATGCCTTTGCTGGCAGAAATGACGAGCCTCATCCATGGACTTCGGCATTCTGTTAATATAATATTGTTTTCCTCTCCACAAAATCCAACCATCAGAAGTCATATTAAAGTCTGAAAAATGTGACAGAAATGCAGCATTAATGTTAAACCTTAAAAACTGTTGCAACAACAACAAATATTAGCATCTGTTCTTTATTATAGACACATACATTTTTTTCAAGTTGTCCTGTAATATTGCACATGCTGATTCTATTTGTGAGTTTTCTTTTGAGGTAAATACATTTATAAACTGAAATGATACATACATTTATTTGTTTATTTAAATATTGAGAGAGTCTTGTTTTTCTAGGTAAAAACCAGCTAAGTTCATCGGTTCCATTCCAAACTGTGACCATTAGATACAGTTCTTATTTGTGCATAGCGGTAAACAAGTTTTTATTGGTTTTATGGGAACAACATTAACTTATTTCTTGAAAAACTTTTGAAAAGAAAAAAATTCTACCTTTTATCTGTATATTTAAAAAAATGCTTATCCAAAAAGTTCAAGTTATTGATATAAATAATAATTAAATAAGTTGTAATAATAAAAATAATAAAAGTAAAATGAGCTTTTAAAAAAGATCTAGTAAAATCTAAAATCAACGAAAATCAATGCTTGATCCACAAAATCTAAACCTTCAACATCTTTTCATAACAGTCTCAAACCATTAGATTGGCAGTTTGCAATGTCCCAGTGTTATTGGTACATGAATATGGCTTCAGTCACTGTGGACTCACCAGGTGCTGTATCGTTAGGAGGTGGCTTTGGAGTTACTCCTGTAAGAGAGCAGACTTTGTCATTGAGAGAGAAGAAACTTGCTATTTACTGATGTGAGTCTAAAGCAATGTTTCTCAAACTTTTTCAGCCCAAGGACCATTTAACCTTTACAACAAAAATTCACAGACCACCTGACTCTAAACAGCCCAGGAACAATATGCCAATTTAAACCATTCACAAGTTTATAACACAGAATGCAGCTTTTTCATTGTAAAATATCTGTTATTTTATTTTTTCTTCTTTTAAGTGACCCTGTCCGAAGCCACTGCTCCATAGTTATTTGG
>JBAMHV010000008.1:17403279-17417516 GCA_037177535.1 Pseudomugil gertrudae
CTTTTCCTTTAGACAACAATAAAAAGAATCAATGTTTTTCTGCCAATGGTTGAGAAAGCAGTTACCATTATAGTAAAATAGGGAAATGATAAAAACTTGGAATAAGTAATGGGATAACTGTCACTAACTTGTAGTAAAACTAAGTGATGGAGATGCTCCAGCAGGTTTGCTTTTAGATTCATTATAGTCAGAAAAATTCACTCTGCCAATCAGAAGAGCAGGTTAGCGCTCAGGCTAGGTTCTGCTTCGTCTGACAGTAATACTAAAAAGTGGAGTGAAGCTGTTGCAGCTTCCTTTCTTAAAGCCGCTGAGAGGTGTTGGGTTCTTTAAGATTCGTGACGCGCTTCGTCCTCTAAGCCCACAGAGACGATGGATCCAAGACACGTTTTGGTTCTTTATTAACACCAGCTATCAGCGTTTGGCATAACCTCTAACTATTGTACATACTGAAGATGGATAGACTAGAATTAAACCGGACTTATTGGAAAAGAAAAGCAAATGGAAAACAAAAGCAAAAAAAAAGGTGTAAAGCGGTCAACAAAAATTATGGCTACCCAAACTGCCTCTCCAAACATTTCCCCAGGGGAAGGTGTAGCTTTTAAAACTTTACGCCACCCACACACACACCAATCCGCACCCACATGCACACATACCAACACCTGACCACACCCACAAGCACACATAGTGCTCCCCAGACTTTATGTCTTCTATAGAAGTTTTGTGGCCAGTTGACACTGACATCACGCGATTAGGTACACCTCAGTTATGACACAGGTGAGGAAGAGAGAGGTGATGTGGATCCTGGTGTCCAGTCCACACCCTGTAAAGAGTAAAAGATGAAAATAAATGGTTGTAATGTCTTTTATTAATTCTCAGTTTCTCATCAACTGGAAGATGTTTTTTATTTTATTTTGTTCTCAGTTTAACATGACCATATGTTGTACTTTTCTATCACAGCGTAATCAGAAGAATTTTAATGTGTTTATATTTGCAAAGTATCAGTATTATGCCCTGATGATGAAATGAGAAAGTGAAGGGCAGAGATCAAATCACCCTGTGACATGCTCCATCATTTCAACCAAAATGCCTGCAGATGCCACTAAATGTATTCTTAGTGTTCAGCACTTTGATCAGTACTGTTTTAAAAGTGCTTTATGGATAAAATTTGCTCGGCTAAATGTCTTTTTACATAAAAGTAATCAGCCAGTAAATAACTTCAGCATGCAAATCTCAGTGGGCTGTTTTTGTAGCGATGTAACAATGATAACCATTACTTCCTTTCTCAGATGCTCCAGTGGCTTTGATCGTAACCGGCAGGACTGGGTTGATCTCGGCTGCCCAGAGGAGGTTCTCCCTATTTTTGCCTTTTAGTAAACTACAGAAAGTTAAACTGAGTCAGACCTTTGCAGCACATGTATCCATCTAAACAGAGAAGCTGACTTTTTTCTTCTTCTTTTTTTGTTTTTTCAGAGACGCGATCCTCAATGTCTCCAGATGGCAGATGTCACAAACAGCACATCATTCCACTTGACTCACACAACCCCTCCTGTTAAGGCCACCTCAAAGCCGAGGAGGACCTCAGATGGGACCCCATCACCTGTCAGCAAGACATCCACCGTCCCCGATCCCTCATCACACAGTCAGAAAAACAAATCACGTACACAGCAACCAACCAGCCAATCTGCAGATGGTAAACTCATGAATGCTTATTGATTGAATTTGTGAATGTTTGATTCACAAAAACGTAACCAAATATTTACATTTTAGTTAAAAGTAAAATATTTACAAATGCAAAAATGGATTGATTTGATTATATGTTTATGTGATGTGGGAAGCTTAGTTTGATCATTTATTCATTTCCCATATTGCTTAATCCATTTCATGGTCGTGGAGGGATGGAGCCCATCCCAGCAATCAGAAGGGGAGAGGAAGGGTACACCCCGGACAGGTCGCGAGTCCATCACACAACTTAGTTTTACCACATTGATTAAACGGATTTAAGTCTTCTATTATATCAGACTACAGCTCAGAGCAGAACAGGTATCATTACCTCATAAAGTCATGCTGGTTGTTGTTGCACAGTCATCCCAGTGTATTCTGTAAGCTGTGACAGTATGCGGGTCGAGTGGTCAGCTATTTCCCAGTCTTCTGCGAGCTCATTGCTGAGCATATACAGCGCCATGTTAAATACTGCATAGCATCCTTAGCTGCTGGAGGATAATGTGATGTGTGCATCATTCAGAGTACACAGGGACTGTCTTCACTACAGTATCTTGTTTGTAAACTCAACGGTATCCAAATCCTTACTTACTGATTTATTTTTTTCACAAAATACATTACTCCATGAATTTTATACTCTTATTCAGTGTTTTAACAAAATAGACAGCTGTATAAGACCTCACCTAAAAATGAATATGTACAATACAATGTCCCAGTAAAACGTGTGTGGTGAATAAAAAAGTGCATGCGACTATATTTTTACAATTTAAACATGGTTTGTTCATACATTGTTTTGTTTTTGTTTCCTAGATGACACAGCCATTTCTTTCCACATAAATGAAGCACGTAAGTCATTTAAAATCAATGAGTCTGTTTTAATGTGTTTAATATTTGACATTAAAATGTCTGTTGGTCCCTGAAACTGTGCACTCACTACTACGGAGGTGTTGGTGTGTGAGAGAGACCACTGAGTTATTTTATTCTCACCTTTATTCAGCAGGAATTGAGGAAAACAAAGGTGAGAGTGATGTGGGGCTGCAGATTGGTCTCCTGACAGGCATCGTTATGGCGATGGTAGTCATGGCAGCAGCCATCTTTATTTCCATCTATATGTACAATCACCCCACCTCAAGGGTCAGTCTCTTTTTTATGGAGGTGAGTGTATCCTGACTGCATTGTTTTTTTTTTCATTAAGCAACAGAAAGATAGATTTTTTATGTATGGGCATTTAGAGGCAAAAAAGTAGTTTTAGTTTGAAAAGTATTAAACTTTTAGGAATGACAGACTCTAAATATGGTGGTATGTTCAGGCATTGCTTAGTTTATCTGCTAATTGTAACTGTATACTTTTAATCCTCTTCATTTGATCGGGAATCATGAACACCTCTAAAAGATTACAATATATTTACCAGTTGATCATCGAGGATAAGTTCATTTTCTAAGGCCACGAAAACATTGGATGAAAACTGAAAGTTAATAAAACCGCTGCTTAACCGATGGATTTTTCCAAAATGATTGAATTATCATAGTGTCCAATTCTTTCTCCTAAATCAGACGTTCAAACATTCAGCAAACAAATCAAGGTGCAAAGAAATCATGTAGTCTGATGATGTCAGAACCTCTTAACTATAATCACTAAAGATAGGTTGTAAAAACATTACAAGTGGCAAGTACGGTAATCCAAAATACAATAACAAAACCATCCGTAACGTAAGAAAGAAGAAGAATAAAAAGCATGGAAAGAAAACCAAGAAAAAAAAAATCAATGGCCACAACTAACATCTAGAATTTGTCATGTGGTTTTACCAGTTCTGTTGGGTCCCTTTTGTGGTTTTGTGTAAAAGGTTTAAAGAAGTGTTGAGTCCAATCCATCAGCACTAACTCTACAAAAAAAACGCACTACTAACTAAATGAGTTTGTGGTTCGTTAAGGATTAAAGATTCTTACTTAATATCACCCAGAAAGCAATTTGTCTTCTCAAAATGATGTTCAGTTTTACTTGACCTGTCCCACTTAATGTCCCTTAACTTCCCACAGCGACGTCCCACCCATTGGCCAATCCTGAAGTTTAGACGGGGCTCTGGTCGACCTTCGTACGCTGAGGTGGAGGCTCCCGGTCAGGACAGAGATGGCACAGTTGTCATTGACCTCAAACAGTCCTTTGGTTTGTCAGACCGAAGGGAGAGTGAACAGAAGGAGGGCTTCATAGTTCCTGACCAAAGGGAGCGCTTCCTTAGCTCCGAGAGCTCCTGACCGAAACATCATGTCCCATGAGTCTTTGGGACCGAGCTGGTTTTCTATGAGTTCTGTGTTTTTTTTATTTAACTGAAGCACAAGTTCACTTTATGGACAGAATCTGAGCTTTTTGGAGACATGAAACCATCATCCTTCTATGAAGAGATTGTAACAGGATATTATTTGGACCTGCACAGCTTCCCGTCTGCATTGGCTTGGTGAGCCATCGCTGTCTCACATAAAAGAAAAGGAAACTTTTTATTCTGCTCAGGTCACTCGTGTTTACTCCAGGGTCATAGAGAGCACAAGGTGATGTTACCAAATGTTTCCAAACTGTCTCTCTCAAAGATGTGTTTTATTTTCCAGAGCCATCCCTCCCACACCTTCTTCACAAAGAGGAATGTCATATTTGGGTGTCATTTCCTCATCTCAAAAACACTAACCAAATTCCTCACCCCAACACCCACCTTCATCTGACAGGCAACAGGGTGGGCAGCGTTTTCAACCCTGTTTATCACACACTGCAGAAAGTGTTTGCAAATTACACTTCTTGCTTTATTTTCTGCCTAAAAGGCAGAAAATGTGTTGCTTGCACTGCTGTACACAACTTAGAGAAACACAGCAAATCAGAGGTATACATCACCCACATTTTTAATTGAATCATTTTAAACATATAGTCATTTTAAAAACACAGTTTTACACAGATTCAGTGACATGACACAACTGCTCCATTATTTGTATGAGGCTATGTTTCATTGTTGGATCAGTGTGTGGTTCTCGCTAAGCTTTGTGCTCGTCTGGTCACCGGGAGGTTCGATTTCCTAGTTTCACATCATAGATACTTAAATTAGATCACATTCTGCAGGATTCATCATCTCTGTCTAATTTAGCAACTAACAGCATAATACGATCTTCTTATCATAAACATATGATGATCATAAACATCATCTTCTGGTTTCTCTCCATAGCTTCTCTTCTGAGTCTGTATTATGTTGCTTGCTGAAAACAAAGTAATGTACTTGTTCTTGTTCAAATTCAGCCAAAGTTTACCAAGTTGTATGACCTGTTTATTTGTGGATTTTTATTAATGGCTTTCTACCCGTCATGTCTTCGTTTCTTTCATTGGCTGTAGCTTCTTACTAACTAACTTCCCCCTGCAACATTTGTTTTAGAATATAGAGTTTGTCACATAATCAGTCAGATACAAATAACAGTGAACTGTAACCCTGAATTACTCCTAAACTGAACATGTTTTATGGCAGTAAAAAGTGAAGAAGTAAAACCTAAAAAAAAGCCACCAGTATAATAAAATAATACTGAAAATATAAATATTCTATAAATATCACTAAAAATATACTAAGCAGAGTAAATCTAGTTAGTAGATAAAATATTAATAAACTGACAAAAATGACTTAAAAAAGCAAACTAAGAAATTGAAACAGAGACTGAGATGTCTCGACTGGCCTTATGAATATAATCTTGCTGGCATTAACACATGGCGACTGCTGATGAAGCCACGGATATGATGGAGATCTGGTTGTGTGTGAGGTAAACATCAGGCAGAAGCTATCTGAGTGAACCATGTACCAGTCAGACTATGAAAACCATAACAGGTATACTCAGTATTTTACTACTACCTTACCTTTCTACAACTCATCTTGCAAATCTTCATCTTGAGATCACATGAATGCTGCTTTAAAAAGAACCACCTATCTAATAACAAACTTTACCAGCAATATGGAGAGAGATCTTAGTAGATTCGGCCCTTAGTCCATAGTCTGAAAAAAGCTACAGTATATTGATCTGATGTTTACTTCTGATTGGACAACACTACAGTCGGTTCTGTGCATTGTTGGTAACTGCATAAAATACAGAGTATTAAAGTCCCATAAGAGGCATATTGACTTTATAGTGAAATTAAGGCAAATGGTGACTGAATGGATCCTTAAAAACTGGCCTGCAGGCTGCAGAGTGGGTGGTGAAGGCACTTCTGTGTTGGAAGTACTGCAACTTTCCGATGGCTCAAGTTTCCTTATTTTCTAAAACAGAATGAAACAAAATAAAGTGGAAACATATTAATCTGAATAGTAACAAGATGCTGTACGGAAATTATACTAATATTGAAACAATAATAATAATGTTATTTAGTGAATTCTAGTTTGTGAATCAGAAGAAAATATTTATTTCGATCTGTTTTGAGAATTAAAACTAGAAATATAATTGTGTCAAACATCTGAGGCTTTGCTCAAGGATTTCTATGCTCAAAAACATGTCATTGAAAGTGGCATTTATAAATGTGCATTTAAATTTAGAGCAAAACCGGTCTGATGTGATAATGAGCTTGCTACTATAAATGACAGATTTTTATCCATCTATTTTCTTTACACACTTCATGGGTTGAAGCTACACACTGGACAGGCTGCTGGTCCATCACAGGACCCACATGGACCAACATGGACAAACACAACAACTAACCATGAATTAATTTTTATTTTTGCTCTTAAACCACTAAAAACCTTGTTAATCCAGCTTCAAGAATTTTTAAATTTTTTTAAAATGCCAGACTGTACATAGATTTTTCTCTTTGAGCTGTATTACTACATATTTTAGAGCAGGGGTCCCCAGCTCCGCTCCTCGAGGGCCACAATCCTGCAGGTTTTCCATGTAACCCTAGTCCAACAAAGCTGATTCAAGTTAATCAGTCATTAGGACATCAGGACAGCGTCCCTCGAGGACCGGCTTTGGGCGTCCCAGTAGCACAAACACATAATGAAATATTAAATCCTTTTTACATTTTTTTTCTCCACTCGTTTTTTTTCCTCCCTTCCGTAGTAACTTGTGACACTCCTTGAAACGGTCCACAAGAGGGCAATGATAAACCCCCGTGGTTTGGAAATTGTATTAAAACAATCGAGTTCTCTCGACCAATGAGATGCTTTGATTTCTTCTTCTTTTGTTTTTATGAAGTTATCTTCCAGTTTAGAAAAAAACAAAGGAATAATAATCTCGCATGGCCAAAATAAATATATTTAGTAACAATCTTTGAATGTGGAAATGAAAATGTACACAAGCTTTATGCAGAAAACTGTTTCAGAAACAGAAACCGTTTCAAGAAGTGGCAGAACCTACCGGGGAATTTAATATTTCTTGGTGTGTTTATGCTACAGGGACGTCCAAAGTCTGTCCTTGAGGGCCGCTGTCCTAAAGATGTTTTTTTTTATGTAGCCCATAAAAGCCATACAATAGTTCAGCATAATGACTGATTAACTTGAGTAAGCTGTGCTGAACCATTGAAAGCTTGCATGATTGTGGACCTCGAGGACCGGAGCTGAGGGCCTCTGCTTTAGAGCATTTCTTCTTCTGAGTTTAAAGAATCATTTGTGTTGCTTTTTTCTGCAAACAATCGTTTTGCCTGTTATTCTAGAGTTAATTTTTGCTGCTTTAGTTCAGCGTTTGGTCACTTTCACATGATGTAAACCTACACTTTTCCTCACTTTTACTACTTACTTACTTTACTTTTATTCATAAAGCAATCATGTCATCTAAAGTTAAGATCAGATACCTTGTAGAATATCTGTGTTAAACATTGTATAATTAGCATACACTAAACTAAATGTAAATCAGTCATTGTTAACAAATGACCTCACCTGTGCTTCTACAGCACAATACATGAATTAAAATCAGTTTATTCTTTTCAGCTTCACGGGGAACCCCTAAAATCTGATCATTTGCATTATCCATGCAGAGCTATAACAACCTGCCTTCACATGGCCCTTTAACACAATTTTATTCAAATTTAAAATTACCGGTATCCAAAAAGTCAAGTCAAGACTAGGAGTTATTTTCTTACAAATGCTTTCTTGTGTAGTTGTTACTTTGTTACTGGTCATTATTGAGCTATAAAGTGTTGCAAGCAGAAAATGTTCTAATCGGGGCTAAAATCATGTTTCTATTAAAAACAAATGGAAATAATAGAAAGTAAAGAGAAGCATCAAAATTTAAAATCAAAGTTGAAGTGACCTCCGACTGTTCCTGCTCGTATAAAACACTTTTGTGTTTGGTCTTTTACTAATAAAACAAATATACAGTGTGGTTTACTGTGAACAGCGAGTCAGAACTCAGACATGCTGCTACCTTTCACAGGTGGGGCAGGTAATCGTCTTCTCTGCTGTTTTGATGAGTCCAGAGTTACAAACTGCAAAAAGATGACAGATATTTACTGCCTGATGTAGTTCAGCATTGTGCTCTCTCCCAGTTCCCTGTACTGTGTTCATTCCGTTACCATATCTGGATGAGTCTTGGTCTTAGTGAAGCGTGACTGAGAGTCCACATTAAGGCCCGCACTCTTCAAAGCAGCAATTCTTGCAGAGATGTTGCAGATCTACAGTAGATATAAAAACATGTAAAACTTCTCTGGGCAGTTTATTTGTACACAAAAAGGTACTGTAAGTTTTTTTTTTTATCAACATCGGCTGAAGATCAGCTCTTCTGTCAGTTTGAACGTCTTTGATCTGCTCAGCGTGACTCAGTGATCAGATCTACAGAAACCAGCAGAGGTTGTGGCTAACTCCACGATGAGCTCCAGCTCACTTGTAGCTCAGACTGATGAACTTTGGCAGCTGCTGCCGCCACCTGCTCCTCCAGGAAGGACAGCTCCATGGCGGATGTTGAGCTGCAGATTCCTCTGGCACACTCCTCCAGGTCGCTCAGCTCCACCTCCAGGCTGTACACAGAACCAGCTGCCATGTACACCTACAGGAAAAAAAATCAAACAAGATTTGGCCTCCTTTATTTAGTTTACTGTTTTTTTAATAATAATGTTGAATTAAATGTCTGTTACTGCCTGATATTTTGATAATAAACCTAATTTAACCTCCACCTTTAGAGTTATAATTAAGACACTCATAGTAAGATCAGCTGCGGTGCTCTGACACAACCAGTGGAAACATGTTATTTACAGTAAAGTGTGCACAAATATAAACTGACATTTTCCTCCAGTTTGCAGAACTGTTGGTCCAGCTTTTTGGGGTCCATGTTGGGAGGCAGTGAAACAGAGGACAGTGTGGCATCATCTTCTCGCTCCACTCCCTGCATTAGGTCCTCTGTGGCGTTCAGGACTTTCAACACCTCAGTGGTGATGTTGCGCAGAGACACTGCTGAGTATCTCTGCAGTAAACAAACACAAACAGCTCATTTCAAAGTCCGGACACTTCACAAAATATTATTTCTCATCTGTTGAAGTCACAGCATCAATTAAATTCTCCCGATGGCTTCTGATGTTTGACCTTGCATAATAAAAAGCTGTAATATGCAGATTTATTTTTCAAACAATGATCCATGCTGCAGGTCTCTAAACAAACTGGAGCTGCCATGCTTAACTAAAACGACTAAAGGGATGAAGGAAACAAATAGTCTAAAATAGTTTTTTATTTCAGGTTTAATGTTACTTATAAAGCTGCGAGTTTAACTGTTTTAGTAGCTGCTTTAAACAAAACCTTACATCTGAAAGGGTTAAAAAAATAAGTTCGCTCTCACCTGCGGCAGCAGAGACGATATTAAATCTATTGTTTGGTAAAGCTCCTCGTTTCTACCCTACAGTTCATACAGCACATAAGAAAAGAAAACAGCACACACACAGGAAAAAGAAGAATAAACAGATTTGAAAGGATGCAGTTAGAGGGAGGGTGTGACAAAGTGAGTCTATGTGACCTTAATGCAGGTTTAAGTGGCATTTACACAACTAAAGTTCAAATTAAGCATTAACAATGCAGGAAAATGAGGCATAAATGTAAAATCCTACCGAGCCATAAAGTTTTTCCATTAACAGATTGTATAAATCCTGCTGGTGCAGGAAATGAAGCTTTTACACTATAGAAGCAATGTGAGAGAATGCAGCCTTTAGCTAAACCTCTGTTTATGTAGAAGAGAGTCATCACAGACTCGGTTAATACGCAGGAGACTGTTAGTGCAAAGCAGGTTTCAGAACCTGGCCTCTGAAGCTGTATCACAGCTGGAGTACTTACGTTCTGAATCTGTTCGGGTGACAGAAAACCCTCTGGAGGAGTTAAAAAGCCGCTCTGCTCGACATCATCAGCGTTTTCCTCCTTTGTTGTCTCATATTTTTCATCCACATCTGTCATGTGATGATGTGTAGTATCTCCATGTGTCTCCACTGCTTCCCACTCCTCCATCGTGTCTCTTCTTCCATCCCGTTTCTTCTCATCATACTTTTCAGTTTCTCGACATGTCTGGGTTTCATTTGTGTGTCTGGTGGTCATTTCTGGAGTTTTTTCCTCCTGCACATTTTCATTAGCACCCATCCTGTCTCTACCTTCCTGTTTGCGCTCAGTTTGCTTGTGTAAAACTTCTTTTGTGTCCTCTGCGCCTGCTGTTGTCTCCTGAATCCTGCTCTCTCCTCTTTGACTATTGTCCTTCATCGCTCCGTTTCTTTCTCTGTTTTCTCCAGCTTTGTCCTTCACTGTTTCTACCTGCATGTCCTCCAGAGTCATCATCAACATATTGCTGATTATTCTGTCGAATTCTGTGTTGTCTTCCTCTTCGCTGTCTGCGGCTGTTCCCCATCTGCTCTGAAAACCTGTGCTTTCCTTCAGAGACCTTCCTTCTCTTTCATCTGGCCTGCTCGCCCATGGCTCATTTAGCTGTTCAACTTTTTTCTCATGTAAGGGTCTCATTTCCTCTGTCCCCTTTGCCTCCACCATTAGCTTTAACTGAATCTCTTGTCTGTCCTCTGGCTCTTTTTCAATCTTAGCTTTTGACATTTCTACTTGTTTGGCACATAACTGCTTGTTTGCTGTTTTTAAATCTCCTGCTACTCTCTTGTCCATAAAATCCTTCATGACAGTTTCACAACATCCGACATGCCCACCTTTTCTTTGACTCTCCAAAACATTTTCACTTCTTACTTTTTCATCTTTTCTTACCTCTGCTTCATCTGTTAAATCAAACATTTTCATGTCTATGTCTTCCATAGATTCTGCTCCCTTCATCATCTTTACAGAACTGCAGCTCCTGTTTTTTCCCTTCTCTCCTACTCTGTCCAGTTCATCCTCAGTGGAAGAAAACTGGGAAGCGCTGACCAAACTGGCTAACTCCTGGAGCTGAGATTTCTCTGGCTGAGGCTTCCACAACATCTCCTCATCAGCTACCTCCTGTCCATCTTGTTTGCCCACTCTGTCCAACTCCTCCTCTGTGGATGAAAACTGGGTGCCGCTGACTTGATTAACTAACCGGCACACTTTCACAGCCAGGTTCTCGTTTTTCCCACCCTCCTCCTCTCCAAGTCTGTCCTCATCCTCAGTGGAGGACAAATCTGTCATTCTGTCACTTACAAGTCTGTAAGTGAGTGGCTCTGTCTTTCTCTGTTCTCCATCTTCCTCCTTCATTTCTTCGTCTTTGTATTTGTCTAATTCTCCTTCATTTTGTCCCAATCTGTCCAGCTCATCTTCAGTGGAGGAAAAGTATGTGAGGCTGGACTGTGCGACAAGTCTGTACAATGTGTACTCCATCCCTTCGTCTCCTCTTTCAGTCGCTTCCTCATCCTTTGTTCTTCCTCCTTTCAAATCAATATCCATCTTAAACAGCCTCTCGTCTTCATCATCTTTGTCCTTGCCGCCTTGCCTTTTTTCCTTCTCCTGTCCATTATCGTCATCCTCATCATCTCTTCCTTTGTCTAGCTCTCCTTGCATCCAGGAGTCAGTGGCTCTGCCTTTCAGCTGATGCAGTTTTAAAGTGAACTGTTCGTTAATCTTATTGGCTCCACTTCCAGTGATGTCACCATCAGGGTCAAAAGATTCTGGGGTCGTGCCCCCAGAGGTGAGGGTGTCGGGAGTCATAGAATCAGTTGGATGTGGATGCCTGTCATTTTTGTTTAAACCCTGAAAATGAAAGGATTTGCACGCGTGGAGAGAAATGTAATTATTATTATGATGCAGCAATTTAAAAAAAACATTTCAGTATTTCATCTTTTGTGTTTCTTTAATATTTGCAGCACAAAAGACCCTGAGAAGTATCTCACTTTTCTGAACTGTTGGAAGCATCTCATTTTAAACTAAAGCATCCGGTCCCACAGTGAAGCTTATCTCTGTGTTCGTAAGAGAAGTATTGGTTCATTGTGGTTCCTGATATTAAAGATTACAGTCTAAGGAATGGATTAAATCACAGTACTTTACAGTAACTAACACAAAACAATCTTCTTGTGTTTGTTTAGTTGTTTTCAGATCCCAGTGAAGCCTTCTGTTGCCTGTCTAAAACTCAAAAAATGGAAAATATATCAAAATGGAAAATTCTTGTTTAAATGCAGCTGTAGCTCAGGTGGAAGAGCAGTTGTCTTTCAACTAGAAGGTTAGGGGTTCAATTCCAGGCTTCCCCCGATTACATGCTGAAGTGTCCTTGGGCAAGACACTGAACCCCAAATACTCCCCTGATGTGCCTATCGGGTGTGAGTGTGTGTGTGTGTGAATGTGACTATATAGTGTAAAGTGTTTTGAGTGGTCGATAAGACTGGAAAAGCGCTATATAAGTATGACTCTGATTTAACACCTAACCTATCATGTAGGTTAAGTCATCAGTTTATAGTTAAAAGATGTTTCTTTCTTACCGACACAGGAGATGATGATACAGGCTCTTTTTTACTCCTTTTCTTCTTCTTCTGTGATTTTCTTACTTTTTCCATATCCGGCTCTGCAGCTATCTTGATCTCCTCCTCTTCTTCATCTCCTTCTCTGTTCAGGTTAAAGTCCACATCGATGATGCTGGTCCTGCGGGACGATGAAGGTTTCCTTATTTCTGCAGGCACCTTCCGCTTTAGCAGAGCTAGTAGAGGTTTGTTAGGTTTCCAGTTCGCCTCAGTGTCTGAAAACACATTTTCTCTGCTGACTCGGTGGCCCATGTGAGGTGATGTGCCGTCGCCAAATTCGTGCAGATTGAAGTTTGAGTCCGTCATCTTCCTGTGGATCTCCTGCAGGACAGCTCCCCAGGAGCTGTCAGGCTCTGGTTTGGTTTCGTTATCAGATCCCAGGCTTTCGTAGGCAGACACCACTCCGGACTCCCTCTCCAAGGCACTGTAGACCAGGCTCTTTCTTTTAGTGAGGAGGCTGGGGCGAGACAGCTGGGCGCTCTGCAGGGCGATCCAGTTCCCGTCCGGGCTCTTCAGCACTGAGGACACACCTCCGCATCAGAGCATTCACATACACACTAACACAGGTATCATGCAGACAAACAGAAAAGATGTGCCAAACAAAGACATGCAGTGACATAAACAATATATTTTAGCTGACACACCATAACTGAGAGGGGTCACCGCAGCACATTCAAGCCACAAGGAATCCTAGCATGACCTTTATTACTATCACCTCATTTATCATTAATTACCTTTTAAACAGCAATGTTTCATTTGTCTGTTCCTTAACATGTGTCCTTTATTCTAAATAGTGACAGTTATCCCAGTTGACTTTATTCTTCATGATAAACATGGTGTAATAAACATCCCTAAGATGTTTCTGTGCATGCTGACAGGACATCACACAGCAGCCGCAGAGCTTAAATAATGCCGCCATAATCAAAAAGAGCTGAGTTGGGACCATCTCAAAACACTGTTCAAGAAACACAACTGTTATTAAAAAATGGATATGAATGATCAGTAACAACAATGGAGTGGACGTGGAGTTTAACTGATGTCTAATGGATCCCGAGTTTGTCACCCTAATGTCACTATAGTCCCGATGGATTCACCCAATTCTGTGAATGTTGCAAAGGTAAGCATCATGTTTGTAGCTGACAAGAGTTGCACCTGGTGAGGTAATCTGTATCAAAGTTTTATGCTAAGGAAGATAATAAATGTTTCTCATCACAATTTATAACAGATTGACATACAAGTCATTTTAAAGCTGAATCAGTTCAATTATTCTTTTCTGGCTTTTTCTAATAACATAAAGGATGCTACAATAAAATATTTAAACCAGGCGTTACTAAATCTCACTGAACTCTGATGCTTAGTTTGAACTCTAAGAGGTAATCTGGGCCAACATTACAGACTGATAAATGCTGGCTTTCATGAGCAGTTGAATAAGTAAAACATAAAATGCCAAATTTAACAAAGATATGTTTCAGTAAACTAACAGAAAACTAATGAGGTGAAGTAAAAATATCTGTAAAACTTCAGGATTATGATTGTACAGAGGGCATAGAGCAGGGGTGCCCAAGTTCAGTCCTCGAGATCTACCATCCTGCAACTTTTGGGTACAACCCTTCTCCAACACACCTGAA
>JBAMHV010000008.1:17442792-17463060 GCA_037177535.1 Pseudomugil gertrudae
GTTTATAAATGTGTTGTTGGCTACTGTGTGTAAATACCTGTAGCCGATTGTGCTGGCCTGCTAAATGTTACATGTGCTCAGCCAGTGTGTAGAGTTCAGTTTAGCATGGTGCAAGTATATTTCTGTGCTTATGCTACGTACAGTGCTAGACTGTTAAATGCAAGTGTATATAATAATTGAGTGTTTTGAAAAAAAAGAAACAAATCAAAGTACAACCTGGTTTAATACAGAATGTTATGTTATTTCATGTTTATATTGACTACAGTAGTTATTAAGAACATTGTGTGTAAAGTTAAATTCATCCTGGACTGGATAAGTAAATTCCTGCGCGTTTGTGCAGGCTGGTTTTTTCCTTGGTGAGAATCTTCGTGGGAGCTCAGTCTGGTTTTTCGCCACCATCCTCATCCCTGGTCTATCAGCATCTGCACGTCTTCCCCCATCTTCCCCCCCTTCATCAAAAGTCCCCTCCACAACATCATCATCCATCCCAGCTGCATCAAGGTCCCCGGACAGTACTGTGAGGAAGGGTGGTAGGACAGTCTGAGTGCACTCAGTTTTGGGTTATTACATTGGTTATTTTCTTTCAATTGGTTTTCTGAGATCTCAGGGTTTTTTTTTTTTGGTTTTTTGTCAAATTATTTGAACTGAAATCTGTAAAGGTGACAGGATTGTTGAGGTAAACCTGTGCCTCTCATACTGTGTAGCTCTGTTTTTTTTCTGCTAAAAGTGCATATGTTGCAATATATTTCTACCTCTAAATTCCTCAATTTCCATTCTGCGTGTATTATTGGGGTGGTCACTACGGGGTTATCACTGTGACTAAACAGATAGCCTTGAGCCAATCTCCTCATAGAACCTAGTTTTAGAAGCCATTCCCCTTGCCTTACTAGACAACCTCGCTTAACCAAGCAACAGAGGCAGGGGCAGGTTACATAAACATTTTTGAATGTGTTGAGGTTTATCTATCTACTATGAAAGTGGTAATATAACCCCGTAGTTATCTTTCCAGGTTCTGATGTTGGGACAACATCTATTTTGAGGGGGAGTGTGTGACAGTTAAAAGTATTAGTAAATGTTCAATGAGTACATGCTCGATTGCTTAAAGTATTAGTAAATGAATGAGTACATGCTCGATTACTTTTGCCTAGTGAACAGTTGTGTTGTGCGCTTGCGCAGTGATAACTGTTGTTCTCTTGAATAAAGCGAAACGGAGCAAAGACGTAA
Source organism: Pseudomugil gertrudae (assembly GCA_037177535.1). Classification (NCBI taxonomy): domain Eukaryota; kingdom Metazoa; phylum Chordata; class Actinopteri; order Atheriniformes; family Pseudomugilidae; genus Pseudomugil; species Pseudomugil gertrudae. The sequence goes on from JBAMHV010000008.1 coordinate 17,444,017, forward strand.
GCTGCGTCTCCTTCCTTTATTTTATTTAAAAGACCAACCACGTACCTCTCCCAAACAGTCGAACCAGAGGGCGCAACACATCAATGGCTTTTCGACAGGTGAGAGAAAAAAGTTACCAGTTTGGAGAGAAGATGCTGCGAGAGGTGGAGAGACAGGTGAACTTTAACAGAATGTGACTTTCTTTGCAGAATTGATTAGAATTTAATCAAGGTCCCAACATAGCAGTGTTTATCTGACCTTCACATAATATTTCACAGACATAAAAGTCTTTCTGATCACTGCAAAAAACTGGACCATGTTTAACATTTTGTTTTGGTTAAATGAGAGCAATGCTCATTTTATTATACCAAATCTGAGCAAATGCAATGAATCGAAATAATCCCATTGCATTTGTTATAATTATTATTGTTATTATTATGCAAGATAGGAGAAGAAAAAAGAGACACATGTAAAGGTCTTATCTTGATAGAAAATTTTTCTTTCCGTTTGATCTTTAATTGAATTTATCCAACTAATATAATTTATTTTAAACAATCCTGTATTCAGATATAGCACAAATCTGATGTCAGTACCTCAATAAAATTCGCTTGTTTGATTTTACTCTGCTTTAATATAATATTGCAAACAAATATTGTTAAACTAAACAAAACAACTTCGGAGGGTTTTTTGTTTTACTAAAAATGTGAAAACCATCACATCTAACCTTAACCTTCAACTCTAGATGTCATACTAACTCAGTTTCTGGAGACATATTCAGATAAACCGTTTATAATTGACCTTCGCATCCTCACCTGCAGCTCCTCTGAAGCAGCTTGCAGTAACTCCGCCCACTCGCGCTACGCCGGTGTGAAGTCAGAGTAACCCTCCGCAGCAGTTTGGCTGGCCACACAGTGGAAGTGAAAAACGCTTGAATGAGAAACGGTAAGTAGACATTAAACAAATATATAGCATTTAGATTTCAGCCAATATAAATCTGTTTAACTATCTGCAGATGTGCACAGCGACGGTGACCTCCGTGAGGTTCTATTTTGTTGTCAATTCGCCTTTTTCACTTTAGCTGAAACTAATGAAAAAGACTCGATGGACCCTTTAATGCATTATTAAATGCAGTATTAACAGTATGTCTAATGTTATTATTATTATGTTAAATAAAAAAAAACTGTGTGATAAGGAGAATTTTATTCTGTTTGTAATTATTTTGACGTTCTGCCAGCAATTATTTACTCAAATACAGCAGCCCTGCATGTAATTTGAAGTCATGTAATTTACCAAGTAATTTAACTTAGTCTACTTTATATCCGACAAGTTATTGCAAATAATAAACAATATATTTTAAAATGGCGTTTTAAACTATAATAATGTCAATCAAACATAATATTTAATGCATCATTAATGTGCTTCTTTCTAATAACAACAACAGCAATAATCATAACAATAATAACAATAACAACATTAATAGTAATATTAATAATACTAATATAATTATAATAATAATATTAGAATATGAATTGGTTGCACAGCTATGGTGATAATCTCTTGTTCATATCACAAATGTTCTCAGTAGAAATACAGCAAACTTTTTTTTTTAAACTTGACTATTTGCCTCCTACGTTGTTGCAGAACCTGTGATGTGACTATTGCACACACACATTGCGATGACGGTGCTCAAACGATATATTGTGCAGCTTTAAGTGTACACAGTACTGTTTGTACTTTTGAAGGCACTTATCTAATGTTTGGTACATTTTATATAATGAGTCGGACAGGGAGACTGGTCAAGTAGAGGTGTTTAAAGGACATATGGACACTGCTAAACCACATTTAAAGACAAATACTATATTTGTATAGCACCTTTCTTGTACAAGACTAATCAAAGTGCTTAGAAGACAAGACCACACATCAAGCTGTTTGATGTACCTCAAGCCACAGTTTTTGCCATGTTGTAGCGTGCAATACTTCATGCAGCCTGGTCCTCATCATTCCTTTGAACAACTAAACGTGCACCTGGCTTTCGACAAGCATTTTTCAACACAGTTTATCAGACTAGCCCAACTTTTTCACCGTTTCAAAATCCAGTTCTGATGGAAGAGGGCCAGGAACATCGTGGGCACTCACAGGTCGTGCAGTTTTCCCAGTCACTGAACCTGCTACAACATCATTTTTAAGCTGATATACACTGGCCAGTTTAGTGATGCTGTCATCTTCTCTCTCACACACATTCGTCTGGCTTTCACAGTTTGGGCTTTGTCAGTTTCTGAATTTGACTAATCTTTCTCTTTACAATACATTAACTTTAAAACTTTAAAAACTCTTCACCTACAGACCCCTTTACACATGGGAGTTTCACATGGTTGTATCCTGGAGCTTTTCTAACATGTGTTAAGCTGCTTTTTGATCACGATGTGGCCGAAACCACCTCATTATGTTTTAGGTTGGTTAATGAGGCCCCACTTCATTACTCTGCTTCTTAGTCAAATGACATTTCTAAAGACTTTTCTAAAGGCGTTTTGGTTTATTGTGTGGTGAAAACATAAATTATGTTCCCACTAAGCTCAAACCAGATGGGATGCTACACTGTTGCAGGAAGTTGTGGCTGTCATACTGGCTAAGCATCGCCAAGTTCTGATGAAAAAGACCAACATTATCACTCTTAATACCATCACAGCTCATCTTTAGTGCTTTACTCTTAGAACCATGAATTCACCATTATTCACCCTTTCTGCCTCTTACAAAATATGCCAGATTCATCAAGTAGTTTTATTTTTTATACATATACGGTTCTGTTTTCCCTTTCTTTCTTTACTGGTTTCTTTACAGCAGTTTATTTATGAAGACCTGATTGACACAAACTCCTATAAACAGCTGAGGCTAAGGGGCATCTGCCACTTTATCCCTGGAAAGCCTGGATGCACTCTGCAGTTAGACCTCTATGAACAGAATACTAAGCAAATTTGTATAGAATAATCCCAGAGATCCGGACATGGAGCCACATATTTAATGTCAAGTGAATCAGTCACACCATCACAGAGAATCAATAACAGTGATGTTCCAAAACCAACTACAAAAAGAAACAACAAAAAAAGACGACAAATCGCTCAAAACAAATAAAACACAGACTCTAGGAAAGTCCAAATGAGACTGAAGCTATGAGCGGATATTTTTTTTCTTTTACAAGGTCTTTTAAAAGCCTGCTTAAGTCTGCGGTATTTATTATGTGCTCTGTGAGGCTTTGATCAAGCGTTCTTTGCCATATCCATTACTGGGTGGGGGTAGGTTGTGGTTGTTTTTCTTCTTAGGTACATAAAGGAAAAGCTCTCAGACTGACACATTCACTAAGAAGTGGAGCAAGCAAGAGATAAAGGTTACAGTTTTCTCATTTTGGGGCCTCACACACAGGTCATTGGGACGCATCGCTCTCACAAAAACCTCTCGTCGATCAATTTTTCATAATATGGGACCTTTAAACTAAACTATTTGTTATAGACCAACACTGCCTCACCATCCATTATCTATCCCAGTTTATTCCAACGCAGAGTGTTGAGGAGATGCAAGTCTGGAGATAGCTTTGAACTGCATGTGGTAAATAAACATACAGAACACAACAACACAAAATCAACACATTATTCCCCTCTGAAATGTGGAAGAGTCGTACTTAAATTAGGAAAGCAGGAGTATCTGCTGGAGAACTTAATTCTTCACTTGTGCAGTTTTTGTCAACCTTTATGCTTTGGCTCTTGTGCTTCAGTGGGAAAAATGAGCTCACACCATTTATCTCAATGAAGGTACAGCCGGGAGGGGAGAGGGGGTCACATCAGGACACGATGATGACATCACTACAAAATAATTCCCCTAGACCTTTTGCAGATAACTACATTTGTTTTTTTACCCAATCTTTTCCAAAGCAGAGGATGTTTATGTGTTTAATGTGGGAGGTGCAGGTGTGTCGTACTTAAATTACATTAAATCCAGACACGAGCTGTTTGGGACTTCAGTAATTATCCTCAGTACTTTCCTGCTTTGATAAAATTGTGATTCTCGTCATTTCAAGACATCCCATCATCACTCCCAACTGTTTCCCAGTTGTATGTGTTGTTTCTCAAACAAAATGTTTTAAAAGACACTTTAATGAAGAACAAGATTTTCATCCTATTTTCATCCAGGTAAAAGATAAAATACTCAAAGTTCTACTTTATTATCTCTGTGCAGTTTCTCACTCAGTGTCTGGGATACGTGAGAATTGAAGTGCTGCTGTTTCCACGACAACAGCTGCTTTTTTATACAGTCTATGATTTAAACACAGCTCTTAAATTAAACACAGTTCAACATTTCCAGCTACTCAAAATGTTGTAAAGTTCTCCCTTTAGTCCAGACTTCATCTTTTCATGACACGTCTTCTTCACATTTGAGCTGTATTATTAAGTCTGTAGGGTTGTTGGATGATAGCAAACAGCTGTTCATTAAAGTCAACCAACACCTTGTTAATACATCTACGTTACTGGAACAATAATGAAAACCAAAGCAAACACCCTCTCTGAGTTTATATTTAAGTTTGTGTTTCTTTAAGAAGAAAACATGTTGGAGGCACGTCTGCAGTTGAGCTTCTTAATGAAAAACATGATTGCCCCCCCACCCCGATGTTCTTATCAGCATGTGTTTGCAGAGAAATGTGCTCAGAAGAAAAAGCTCTGAAAGACTTTGAGTCTAAAATTTAAGTAAGTGTCTATAATCTGGGAACAAATTCATAAACTTAAGGTTTAAATGACATTTACAACCAAGAAAGCTAAATCTTTAAAGTGTTGCACTGCATTGTGCCAGTGCTTCATGTAAAAACAGCTGATTTTAGGCTTTCCTTTGATTAATTACAAAATTCTTTTACCTTTTCATGACTAAAGTATCTCTAAAAACAGTATGAAATTATGGCGCTATTTGAAGACAGCCTTCTAAAACCTGACAGAATTATTACTGTATGCTTCAAACTTTCTCAGACTGTTAAAAGCTTAAAAATATACAAAATAATGACAAGCTGGATACAAAGCTCTTTTTATATCTGCCTGGAAAGATAAAAATGTGCATATATTTATTTTTATAAGTTCTTAAAGGGGAAATACTCGTTAAATCTGCTCTTAAAGGCTTAGACACAGTTAAATAATGCTCCATTAGCCCGAGTGACTGTGAAAAGACAGCGTATATTTCCCACTATATGTAACATTTCATTAGAAGTTTAACAGAAATGTGACACAGGCGTGTTTATTTAAAACCTGTGATAAAGTAAACTAAATTGTGTTTCATTCCAGGTTAATCTGATCAGCATGGACATCTCAGAGGAAGACAGCTACTACTACAACCATGAAAACTTCAGCTACGATGACTATCCAACACTGTGTGAGAAGGACGAGGTCCGTTCTTTCGCAGCCATCTTCCTCCCCATCATGTACAGTCTGTGCTTAGTAGCAGGACTGTCGGGAAATGTTCTAGTCGTGGTCATCTACGCCTACCACAAGCGCCTGAAAACCATGATGGACACTTTTTTGAGCCACCTGGCTGTGGCCGACTTGCTGCTTCTCTTCACGCTTCCTTTTTGGGCTGCCGATGCTGCAAGGGGCTGGGACTTTGGAGAGGTTATCTGCAAGATTGTGTCATCCTGCTACACAGTGAACTTCACCTGCTGCATGTTGCTACTGGCGTGCATCAGCTTGGATCGCTACTTGGCATTAGCCAGAGTGCGGGGTCAGGATCAAGGAGGATGGCTACAGAGAGTGTTCACCAGGAGACACTGTTGGAAGGTGTGTTTGACTGTTTGGATGACGGCTTTCCTTCTCGGCTGTCCTGATTTAATACTGTCGGAAGTTAAGTTTGCTTCCAACAGGAACATTTGTCTGGCTATCTACCCTTCATCTATGGCTCAAGGTGGTAAAGCCGTGCTTGAGATAGTTGAAGTGCTTTTGGGATTCGTGCTTCCTCTCCTGGTGATGTTGATCTGTTACTGCCGTGTGGCCCAACTGCTAAGTGGCCTCCCTGTTGAGAGCAGAGGCAAGAAATGGAGAGCTCTGCGGGTTCTTTTAATAGTAGTAGGGGTATTTGTTATCACTCAGCTGCCATATAATGTACTGAAGGTGTATCGTGCAGTGGATTCAGTCTACGTTTTAGTGATCCACTGTGGAACAAGCAAGGTGCTGGATCAGGCAGCTCAGGTGACAGAGAGCCTGGCCCTCATTCACTGTTGCCTCAACCCCATTCTCTATGCCTTCGTGGGGTCATCCTTTGGGCAGAACATGATGAAAGTGGCCAAGAAGTTTGGAGAGAATAGGAGGAGGACAAGGAGAGGACAAACATCTGCAACGCAGGAGGGAATAGAGATGTCATTTAATAGTGCATCCCAAGAGACAAACACATTCTCAATATAACTTCATCTATATGCATGAATCAGTTATCTATACGAACAGGACACCAGATAATATTCTGATTAGTTAACAAGACCTTATAGTTCCATGTTTACAGACTATATACTAAGTATTTTGTCTTGCTTTTAAACAGCATTAAAACGCATTTCTTGTAAATATTGTGAATTCTTTCTCAGAACATTTCTGTTCCTTAAAAAATCATTTTTATACAAACCTCACGTTAAATGGAAAAAAATGTAACTCAAACCAACTAGTTTTTGTAATATACTAATATGCTTGTTTTTAATAAGAGTTGTTTTAAGTAAGCCTTATAAAGACATCAGAAATGTTCATAATTGTGTTTAAAGCTCAGAGATTATGGCAAATGTTACAGAAATAAAGCTGCAGTGGAAAGAAGCTCGTGTGTGACGTTTGCTGATGGCAGTACAGTAAAAGCTCTCATCATGAGTGCATGTCTAAACTTTTCCACAGTAGATTTTTTCCAGGTTTAGTTCATTTTCTGGTTTATTGTAACCAAAAACTAATCTGTCATTTACAAATTTCTCTTCATTTGTGCATTTTCTGCTTTAACATGCTCAGACGTCAGTCAGGAAAAATTTGTTTTACACACAAGTACTGAGAGTTGATAAAGTCTCCTGTATCTGAAATTATGCTGGATTTCAACCCTACTGGCAAATCTTTCCAAAATGAATATTTTGTTATGAGTCATTATTATAACTGTCAGACTTCATGGGAAAAATACCTCGCATTTACACCACCTACGCAGTTTTAAGTACAAAGAGGATTAATCCTTCAAGGTAAGACTCAAATCACAACAAAAACAATCTGCGTGAGAAACTCTTTCAGAAAAAAAGCCACACATGAGGATTAAATGTTCATTTTAACCATCATTAGCATGAGTAAAAACACCAGATCTGCGTGATGTGCTGCATCCGTGCAGCCGGGTAACCAGACACGCATGCCTGTACCTATGAAGCTGTGAGGAAAGGCAGCCTGTTGTGGTATTGCTCCAGCTTAAAGCTTTTCTTTCCAGTCATGTAGACCTCATTTCTAAACTCAGCAGGAATTTCACTTCCAGAAAATTCAAAGATAACAATAATGAAAGCATCCTCCAGAGCTTTGACAACCAGAGGGATTTGAAATCTGTTTGAGGAAAGTCATTTTGGTAATTTCCTGAATTCTCTCTACATCTGAAGACCACATTTACTGTATATTTACGCCTCATTTTACCCCTCTGTGCTGACAGCAACAACAAGCTGCAAACCACTCCTAGCAACCTTTTATCACTAAAGATTTCAAACAACCCTGATTTTAGTTTACAAAAGCATGAATAGCTGAACAGGGCTGAAAAGTTGGACTGGATTCAAATATTTAGTGTGACAATCGTAGTCCAGTTTAACATAAACAAACATGAAAAAAAGTAACTGTTAGAATCCCACATTTGTTCTTCAGTTATGCTTAAATCTCTCAGAAGAAACTGTTACAGACAGGTGTCATCAATTCTTCACTAATAAGGTGCACAATTTACCATTTTTATTGATCCAATACTTCTATCCCAGCTGACACACATCAGCCCAGGCTTTACACAGCAGGCCCTGTGCTGGCTGGTGTGCAGTCATGTGGAAACGATCCGATCGACAGTAACCATCTGGTTAAAGTGACTGCAAAACAAGTCACAGAGCCAAAAGAGAAGAAAAACACTTCAAGCTGAAAAATATGCAGTGAACTTTAGCATCTGCTTGGTCTAACAACTACCAAACAAGTTTTTATATTATAATTAAACCACTGTTTTCATTTTCAAGACATTGGAAGTTGATGTGAAGATAAATCTGTATTTATTGAGAAAAAATGCTGATAATGTGCAACAGAAATGTGTCTTCTAATAAGTAGAAGAAAAATATAAATATGCAAAGATGCCATTCAGGGTTCAGGTCAGAAATATGGCAAATTGAGCTTTTTCAATTACAATCAAGGCAGTACACACAGTTTCACTTGGATACAATCATGTTTGTAAGTAAAAAAAAAGTATGCAAACTTACATTGGTAATAATAAAGGAGGGGTGAAACGGCAGTATGAATCATTTAGAAAATAAAACTTTCTAACATTTTTTTAACAAGGTACAAAAACACGACCAAAACATTCACTTATTAAACAAAACCAAAGTGAAATACAAGTATAAAAGTAGTGATTTTCATGTGAGGGCTGAAACCTTCAACATATTTACCCTGCTTTGAAAACCAAAACAAAGACAATACTGGATTACAAGTTACTGTACACTCTGACTAAAGAAAACACAAAGCAAATCAACAGTGAAGTTTTTGTCTCATGCATTCCACTGAATGTGGAATATAAATATAAATACAAACCACCAGGCTGAAGAATTAGTCTGAATACTTCAGCTTAAGCACCTCATCAACCCAGCATTATGAAGATCTTACTCAGGAAACTGTTAAATCTCAAATAATGGCTTGTGGTCATGTAAAATCTTCATGTCATTCAGGTATTCTGTTTTAGTGGACCAGTGACGTAGACTAAATGTTTATATTGTCTGATGCACAGGGGTTGAATTTCTCTTGTGGTCTCTTTTTGTTATTAGGGCAACTATTGTAATTGAAAATTATGGGTGTGGAATGGCCAAATAGGAAAAATGTCATTTTGATCAGTTTGAGATGCAAAATAATGCTTCTCAGCTAATCCTTCTAATCCAGCAGCTGTCTGTCATCAGTAATTGAAGATCTGCATATCAAACAAGTCGCACACACCCTCGTTGTCATCCAGGTTGAAGTCGTAGTCTATATCTGTAAATGAAGAAAGAAGTCAGACAATCCTAGGAAAACATTTCTCTTTAACACACACACACACACACAAATACACGTATATTATCAAGCACGTAAGTGGTTTCAGCTAAGGAGATTTAATCCGTTTTTAATCATGTACTGCAGTTGTGAAGTTTTGACAGATATTCCTGAAGGGTATTTTTTGACAGCACAATCACTCCCAGCATTTACTCAGTAGCTGCACTTTGTTGTTTCATAAAGAGGAAGTTTTTTCATCCATTCTGCTACCGTTGGCTTGACAAAACTTTTTACAGGACTGACACTGATACATCGCTCTCTCAGTCCGATAAAACAAGATGAACCAAAAAGATTTTAATGGAAAATTTAATGTAATAAACTGATTTTTTTTTTTACTTGTCCTCCCTAACATCATTACAAACAGAATGGGGGTCTGGCTGGTTGGCTTGCCAAGAGGAGCTTTATGGCTGTCCTGATCATTTAAGCTTTTTTTATTTTTCATTTGATTTTACTAAACTAATTTTCATAACTTTTGTGGACAGGATTTGTAGGTGCAGAGGTGTTGAGGGGGTCATGTGGTTCTGTTGCCTTTATCAACTGTGATATTACTGCCCCAAGAGGAGGAGTTCAAGTATCTCAGGGTCTTGTTGACGAGTGAAGGAAAGATGTAGCGTAAGATCAACAAGTGGATCAGTAGTAAGTCAGATTCTGCTCTGGCCTGTCATGGTGAAGAAGGAGCTGAGCCAGAAGGCGACGATTATGATTTACTGGTCAATAAATGGTCCTACTCTCACCTATGGTCATAAGCCGAGGGTAGTGACAGAAAGAACGAGGTCACCCTGCGGAGGAAAGTATTTGCGATCTAGAGCCTTACTCTACTCTTAGCCCTTCCTGGATGACTGAGCTTCTCATCTTATCTCTGCAACTCCTCCATATCAAGATGAACCAGATGAGATCAGGCCTCTGGTTAGGATGCCCGGTGGACACCTCCCTGGTAAGGTGTTTCAGGCACATCACTCTGGGAGGAGACCCTAGGGAAAACTCAGTACTCGCTGGAGGGAATACATCTCTTGGGTGGCCTGGGAATGCCTCAGGATCCCCATGGGCAAGCTGGTGAGAGGGAAGTCTGGGCTTTCCTGCTTAGGTAGCTTCCTAGCAACTTAATTTTGGATGAGCAGCTGAAAATGCATCTGTGTGTGTGTGTGTGTGTGTGTGTGTGTTTGTTTGTTTGAATGTTTAGATGGATAGAATTGCACTTTATAGGATAGTTTATTTACAAATGTACTCGAGTCCAACAACATCCCTGTTGCAGGTGTTTGGAACACAGTGCTCACCTTTTGATAAAAATTAATACCGTCTTCCTACGTTTCACTTATATAAGCCGTTCTTTCATGTAAGACAGGAAAACGGGAAGTCAATAGCAGGAAAACAAACTTTTTTTGTCTTACATTAAAGAACGGCTTATATAAAAGTGCTCTCCTGTCATCAGCCTTTAGTGATGAATTACAATGGAACCTTTTAAGCAAACACAGCAGAACACGCCATTTTGTTTTGCTGTTAAAGTTTATGTCTGACAATAAATGGTAATTCAGAAAAGCAATTTTAGGACTCTTACCATCAGCTGACATTAGCTCATCAATGAGGTCAGCTCCTACAAGGAGATTAAAAAGATGGTTTTGTTAAAAATCCTTGTATTAGTGTACACTATAACACCCGTGTATAATTCAGCCGAAGCCAATGTCTTATTCTAATTTAAACTCTAAACAAAAGCAAGCTTGTAGCTTAAAGCCTGGATAAAATCAAAACTGAAACAACTGAAGTAAACATCAGACTGCCTCTAGATTTCACAGCTGGATGCAATTACAGAATGAACTACATCAGTTTCACATCGTTGCATCTCACCTTCTCTGTCATCTTTGCCCTCTGCAGCAGGATTGAGCTTCAACAGGCTGCTAACATCCAGCACAGACTGAAACTCTGGGCCCACCAGGTCCATTTGATGCTGCTCCAATGCTGCAGCTAGCTGACGATGACACTCTGCAGGTAGAATGAGAGTTGAAACCAGGTCATTTAGCTGGCTCAGTGCCCTGGAACTCAAAGTAGTACAATTATAAGTTGAACATATTCACTTTGCCAAACACTGATGCCACTGTCCTTTCTGTCTCATAAAAATCCATAAGTTACAGCATACTACTCGGTAACTTGGTTTTGCATATGCAAACCAGAAGCTCATCGAGTAACAAGTCTGAAATCTAGCTTTAATGTATTTTGAGAAAAAAAACATCAATGCTAAATGCTAAATTTCCCACACTGTGCGATTAGTCACAGTTTCCAACACTGCATTGTGTAACAGTTCAAGTAATTTGATAAATAACTTTTATGCCTCATTTCTTTCCTGGAACAGAACTCTGACCGAGTTTCACTTTGACATTGTCTCGACTTGTCGTTACCCGGTTTCACCTGAACTTACAGCCCAAAATGAGCCCAAAACCACATCATCCTCCTCCTCCTTGCATTTAGAATACAGAAGCAGTTTTTCTATCAAACGTACCAGAGAACATGTGATCCATTTCATATTTTCATGACATGACAGATCTTGCTAGACTAATTAATGTAGCCGATCTTAAAATAAATGGCTTCTTCCCCACAGCATCTATTGCAGTGTTGCTGTTACTTTCAGTCAAATATCTATTCAAACGTGCTTTATAGAATAAATCTGGTAGACTAAAACCCTGATGGAATGATTTTATTATTCAGCTACTTAAGCTGTTGTGGAAGGTGACTTTATCCATATTAATGCTGATTTGGTGACATTAGTTTTAGCTGAAATGACACAACTAGGCTAATACACTTAATTCAGCAGCATTTACCACAGAACTACACTGCAGGCATATTACAGTGTGCAGTGCACTTTAACCACAATGAACTTTACCATAGTGAGGGTGGTAATTATTCCGCTCTGGAGACAGACCAGGTTTGTAAAGTTATCAGCCTAGACGTGGAGCTGAACACATATTTTACAGATTAATCATAAAGTGGGTGCAATGTCTTGAGCGTTGCTTATTGACAAATTGTTTCAAAATTACTTGTTTTGGTCTATGACTTTATCAGTTTTATCTACAGATACGGGAACAAAACTGTAGCACAAGATAATTATTTTTAAGCATAAATCATCCCACTATGAACAATCTCAAGTTGTAAACCCAGTAATCCTGGTAAAACTTTCCTGTTCGTCACATCCTGTATGTGTAGATAAAAAATAGACTGCTTTAGATTTTTGTACCAGTACAACAGCAGTGTTAGTTTCTTTTATCTAATGTTCTTTCCTTTTCTTTCATGTTTTAAACTTAAATCCTGTTTTTCATTTTCTGTTTAGTCTCTGTAAAGCACTTTGAATCAGCCTGTTGTTAAATACAAATAAATGTGTCTTATGTAATGAATTGAATCAACACTCCTTCCTGTAAACTATCCTCAACTAACTGAGTTGATGATCAGTAAATAAGTAAATTCAACAATTAACCCGTGTACTAGCTTAAACAGTTTTCAAACAAATAGGCTTTTAAAGTTGCATACAGTTGTGCTGATTTGCATTATCCAATCTAAGCTTTTATTGCATGTATGACAGAGTTTTGTACAAATGATGACATCCTGAACATGAAAGCAAAGAGTCGCAGATGCATCAGCCTTGGTCCTTCTTACCCATTTGGACATCTTCATGGGTGGATGATGGTGTCAACACATCATTGTGGTCTGGGAGCACCATCTTGTGGTCTGAGCAGACAGAGTCCTGGCTGCACTGGGTGGAGGTGGTGTTGGAAGTAGAGCTCAAAGAGACAGAGAGAGGAAACCTCTGAAGGCTGGCAGGGGTGTTTGGTGGAGTTAACACTGGACAGATGTCATCAGTGGGGGGTACAGGAAAGACCACAGGTACTCTGGAGCCTGAGTCTCTATTAATGAGCATGACTTGAATTGGAGCAGAGTGGCTCCGCAGGTTCACCTGATACTTTTGGCCACCCTTGTCCTGAGAAACATCAGCATATCATAATTTTAGTTTTTAAAGCAGTTTTATTTAATATGTTTATTTAGATAACAGGTTTCATAACTACAGCATGTCAAAGGTGTTTGCTTCTAGTGACTAACCATTAGCACATGATCATTTATGTGTTTTCATTTTGTTTTGTGATCATTTTGACTTTGGTTAAAAGTCAACAATTTGGTTTTGAAGCTACATTGAAATTTCCAGAATGCCACAAGTGACTATCTTCACCAACAGCGTAAGCTTAATCAAAGACATTTCTTTTAAAAGAAGATAAGAAAGAAAATGTGTAGAAAATAGTAAACATAAGATCTGTATTTGCATTTGCATGTCTGTGAGAGCTGGATTTACATAGCAATACTGCAGTAAAACAAATCTCACTGTGATTCCAGAGTACTGACATGCTATCTGAAAACACAAGCTCGTGCAGCATCATAGCACAGACACACATCCTGAGGGTCTTATAAAACTAGGAGACCTGCTATTCATTCCTGCTGACACCCGTGGCTTCCAGGTGAATATGCATTACTGCAAGACAAAATACAATTGTAGACATTTAGGTAAATAAATAAGGCATGTTACCATTTCCGGAAGTGGCACCTCCAGCTGGGTTCCAGTAGGAGCCACAACGGTTAAGAGTGTGTCTCCACTAAAAGCACAGCAGATGTCCTCAAGTGTCACAAATTTGTAGGTGGAACGATATTAAGGAATAAGGATTAGCCTAAGAAACAAAATCGAGACAATAAACTGGAAAAACAAGGCACTGAGCATTGTGTACTGTAGGATAAGCCTGGCTGCTGTTTCACTGACTGACAATAGAGATTATATCCTGCCTTTATATCTTCTCTCTTAAACAGACCAAGTGGGATTTCTTTTTTTCTGAGGACAAGAGAGGCCTTTCTCAGAATTACAAATTCTAGGAAAGCCCTTAAAAAGGGTCACGTTTATGGAAAAACATGTTTTTTTAAAAAACCTATTAGATATATTTACTGTGAAAACTAAACGCAGATCTTGGTCATTTCACAAAGTGAAAACAAACATAAAACATATTAAATAAAAAGAAGCTTTGTGATATATTCCAGATATTGTAGACAAGAGGTACAGAAAGAAAATAACCCTTACTTAACAAGCATGACATTAAAAGGATATGCACTGATAATGGGATCATGATTGATGTATTTAATGTTCTCTTCCAGCCAGGCCTTCTGGTCATCAAGCACTTTCTCTTGGGCATCTAGTTCTGAGATTTGGGTCTTTAATACTCCAATCTGCTCCTGCATCTCCCGAGTTTGGCTACTTGTACTCTGCCCCCTGAACAGTGATCAGAAAATGCCATTTGACAGCTGGTGAATGATTGTTCTAAGATTGTTAATACTATAAATACACAGACTAAAATACAGATGCTACTTCATATGCATTTCTACAGATTCTGTAGAAATCTAATATTCAACTATTTTCAATGTTGTCAAACCTCCACTGGATTATATTCTTGTTTTTCTTCTCAATCAACCCCACACCTTCCAGTACATTAGTGATGTCGTAAATCCTCCTCTTCTGCTTCACTTCCAAGCTGTCTGCTGCCTGTTTATCAGGAAGACATGTATGTAAAGGATCTAACCCAGAATTACATGAAAAAATATACAGAATAATACAATGACTCAAATTAAGGATTTGACTAATTAAGCAGCACAGAGGAGATCCTGGCAGAGGAGTAAGGTTATACATTAGCAGAGGAGGAGGGTGCTGTTGAAACATTACCAGCTTTGGCGCACAAGAAGAGAGGGAAAACGTTCATTCATGGTAAATAAACATTTAGATTATGTTGCTAGGCTTATGCTGGGTTATCAAACTTTAAATCAATTCAGTTAAGGTAATCTAAATAAAACTATTTCGTCTTGGTAAAGTTTACGAGATACTTAAAAATCAGTCATAGTTCAAATATTAATATTTCTGTCGACAGGTGATACGACATATTAGCTTAACTTTATATATCTCCTTTTAACACAACAAACTAAGCAATATGCGGGTTGTCTGGTTATTGCCTTTACATCTGGTGACATTTAGTGACAAAACTAAGCGTGTCGTAATTAATAGGGTGAGAAAAGATAATGTATTGCTTCACAATATTACGTTTAGTTAGTTTTTTCTCACTTCCTTTAAATCTGGACCCTGAAACAGGACGGCTAATGGCGACTGGCTAGTCCACCTGTTAAATACATCTATGCACCTGTCTGGCGACCCTTGTGACCGAGAGCTCTTTGTTAACATCTGCTCTGAAAACGGGGGAATAATATAATGCTTTAACCCTTCATACATAAAAAGAAAAGAACTAATGACTGACATTGTCCTCTATATGCTACCACTGACCACTTTTAAATCAAGGACGCCATCCTTAGCTGTTTGTAGCAGACTGACAAACTTCATCGTGAGAAGCCCCAAACTTTTTTCGTGGCGACTCGGTGTCGCGCGTACAGTCTCCGTCGTTTCAAACTCCATCCTACGAAAGAAGTGCTTGCTTCTTTTCACACGTCTGCTTTGGGTTTAGCAGCACCAAACAGCCTAAATTAAACAGATGTCTCCAGTGTTGTTTCACTGGGACCACAGCAGTACCTGTGGTCTGAGTCAATGTACGTTACGTTAGGTTAAAGTTGCCATGGCAACCCTTGTCCTGCCCGTAGCTAATCCCAATCCCTCTTCAGACTAAGTCACGCCCCACTTGCATTTTACTGACCAATCAGTCGTAGCCTAGAAATAGAGAAGAAATAAACAAAATAATATGGGATGTGAAATAAAGTCTAAAAATAACGATATTTCCAGTTTGGAGTCAGATTATTAATTGTTAAAATCAATTAAAATGTTACTTCGTCAGGAAAACAGTAATAAGCAATGTTCATGATTTATCTTACCCCAATTTTTTTTTCTTCAGAAATGACCATTTTAAAGTACTACTATACAACCTGAAGCATGCTTTCACTCCACCTTTTTCCTGGACTGCAATATAAAATGGCAAAACTCTAAATTCTTACTTTAATAAGATGTTCACAAGACTATTGTGCAAGATCCTTTCATAGAGTAACAGCTTCATTCTGCCTTTATGCCTGTAACATTGTTTTATGTGTTGATTGAACTGTTAAAAACTGCACATAAATTTAACATATTTGTAACATAAACTACCACAAATTATCCTACGTATTTTATACAAAAAAATTATCTTTTTCAGGAAATATTTATTGGGAAAATTCCTCTAAAGAATAATAAAAATTAGGCTAACATATACAAAAAAAAATACATATATGTTTGAAAATTATATTTAACAATTCTTAAGTCCTTCACATTAACAGGAGTCCGTACATCATGTGTTAAAGTCTTTCAGTACACAGGTGAGACGTTTCACTTTCTCTTCCATGATTCTCTTGTGAGCTTCTGTCTCTTTCAGGAGCTGACGCATCTCCTCTTCCACTTCAAACACCTGAAATACAAAGAGACAAGCGCAGCACATAATTAATCTTCATTAAAGTTCACAAAGCAGGAATTTCACACTCAAAGTCACTGACTTAAAAGCTTTTATTGATAGAGGATCTAATTGGGCGAGATGCAATTAAAGAAGTTAATCAGAAGTAAGAAGAGGGCTACTAAAAACAAAGATTTACTTTAGAATATGCCTAAAGATTTTACACTTCTTCCATTTACGTATTCATCATATCTTTGTCATATTAAAGGTCTGTATCAGTTGGCATGCTCTCACCTGTTATCTATAATGAAAGATAAACCCCACAATGCCAAAAGCCACAAAAGCTGAGCATGAAATGTTTGTGGCTGCCTCTCTTTATGCACATTCACCTCGCAGAACTTCAATTACAGCCCCATTGTGAAGCTTCATACCAGATGTAACATTGCTTTGTGTTTACATTTCTAATATATGAACACAAAAGCACAAAGATGCTCTTCTCCTCCTCACAAAAGGAAAAAAAATCCCAGTCTACATGACTAGTTTATTATTTACCTTCTGATTGGCTTGTTCGATCTTCTTTTGCTTTTCGTTTGCCAGCTGTAGCAACTCAGCTTGGTGCGCAGCCTGGACAGATTCCAGTTGTCGACGAAAAGCATCGTCTACACAGTGCAACTTCTCTAGCACAGCTCTATAATACAAACAAGCAAGAATTAAATATACGTAACAAGTCATATGCTGTAAAGATTTGTTTTGAATAACACTTTCCAGGATTTGTAGCCATGTATTCAAGTAAGTAAATAAAAGGGTGTTGTCTGACAAATTAGTCAGAAATAATAAAAAAAAAAAAAAATTATATTAAGACCAAGGAGAAAAAAACTTGCTCGAGGCAGAAGATTAACACTACTCTCCTGAATGATTTAATAATGCTGCAGTTATTAGATATGTCAAAAAATCTGTGCACATTTAAAATTTCTTTAACTATTGATAATATTAGAGCGAAAACAATCATTTTACAAGACCAAAAATAATTAAAGCTATAATTAAAATGAAATAGTAAATGATTTTAAGCTGTTTAACAGGTTCACACCAGTCAACAGGATTTGGCCTAGCTGATTTTACTTGTGTGCTTCTGTTGCTTTATCTCTTTCTTCCAGCAGGAGGCGCTCCTTCAAATCAAAATTCTCCTTCATACGCTTCACTTGGCTCTCCAGTCGAGTGAGCAGCTCAGCCTTCTCCTGCCACTTCTTGCTTGAATCACTAACAAAGAAAAACAGATTAACAGATGAAAATAAAACATGTCTTCAGAAAAGCAACAAGAACACACAAAACACACAAAACAAATAGTCAGAAAATAATAAACCTCAGCATCCAGAACTTTATCTTTATCTTATTATCAGACCCACACACCACCTTAGAACATATTTTCTGTGTACATAGTCTGAGTATGTGTTTAGCCACTTACCTATAAGCTAATCTGACCTCCTCAAGCTCAGCCTCCTTGTCTTCTAGCTGCTGTTTTAGCTCCTCCTTACGCAGACTAAGAAGCTCCAACCGTTCCTTCAGCTCAGCTCGTTGGACTGTTTCCTCCTCCAGCTGCTGCTGGAACTTCTTCTGGGCCTGGACAGCTTCATCCCTCAGCCGACGAACCTGATCGTCACGTTCCTGACAAGTCTGAACAGGAGGAAGTTAGAGGATAAACAGGGAACTCACCAGTCAGTATTTTCATGTTTCCACAATTAAACAAAGCCACAACTGAAGAAAATCGACTAAAATTAGGGATTCAAGCAATGCTAATATAGGAAAAAACTATTATCAAGGTACCTCTTTGAGTTTACGAATGGTCTCAGTCTGATCATCGATGATTTTAGCTTTAATTTTGAGGGCATCATGATCACTCTCATTCCGTTTCTTCTGAGTTTCCAGCTCAGTAGTCAGCACCTCTATCCTGGCCTCCAGGCGTCCACGATCCTGAGCTAGTGATGCACCTGGTAGGAAAAAATAAAACACAGTCACAAACAGATCCTATCTTTTATTCCTCATTTGTTTTCTTATGTTATACAATCTTATTTTTACTGTTAGCCTAATACAATAAATAAAGGCTTATGTTACTGTAGTAAGTTATTATGTTTTTGAAGAGAGCTCGAAAATAAATGAACGTAGCTTTTTCTGGCTCTGTAAGAATGTGCGCATCCTAATTAACCACTAAATGACAGAAGCGCCTGCATCCAAATGAAATACATCCATCCATTTTCTACCACTTTTCCCTGAACGGGGTCGCAGGGAGGCTGGAGCCAATCCCAGCTCACAACGGGCGAGAGGCGGGGTACACCCTGGACAGGTCGCCAGTCCATCACAGGGCC
>JBAMHV010000008.1:17463160-17473428 GCA_037177535.1 Pseudomugil gertrudae
GCATGTCTTTGGACTGTGGGAGGAAGCCAGAGTACCCGGAGAGAACCCACGCTAACACGGAGAGAACATGCAAACTCAGAAAAACACAGAAAGATTCCCGGTTTGACCCCCGCCCCAACTGAGGCTCGAACCGGCAACGAACCTTCTTGCTGTGAGGCCACAGTGCTAACCAACTGCACCACCGTGCAGCCCCAAATGAAATACAGTATCACCTAAATAGTAAAATTAATCACCCCTTTGCCATACTGGTCCTACAGTAAAATCCTCCCTAATTTGATAAAGAATACACAGGTTAATATAATGTACACAAGACTGCCGATAAAGAATTACTTCTGCCTTTCAGAGTCTCTCACTGGACTACAGCAAGTGTCCTCCTGGATTTCACTCACCTTGCTCAGCAAGCTCCTGGCCCCAGATCCTCCTCTCAGCCCTGAGGCCATCTATAACCGACTCCTGAGCTGTTAGCTGAGACAGCAACCTTGACTTGTCTTTCTTGAGCATCTCCAGCTGCAGTCCAACACGGCGATTCTGTTCTACCTCTTCTTCCAAAGAATGCAGACGACTCTGGTGTCGGGGCACACAGAAAACGTATTAATGATCCAACAGCTACATGTCCGAGGCTGGCAGACTTTAAGGTACCAGTCAGAAATTGGCCACTGAATTGCTCAGGGCAGACAAATTGTATGAGAGAAACAACTAATTCTATTCTGTTTGCCTTACAAATAATATTTTAAACCTGATCATATTATCTAAGAAATTGCTTCTGTAGAGCTACACACCTTGAGATCAGCAACAGCTTCTTTTTTGGATTTGATGAGCTCAGCTATTCGGCTCTTCTGTTCTTTGACCATCGCTGTGAGCTCCTGCACCAATGAGCCCGATTTCTTTTCCCTTTGTTGGGACTGAGTGAGGGTTGCCTTGAGCTCCATCAAGTCTGCGGTCATGTGATCACACACTTCCTTTACCTACAGATGAAAAACAAAGGGTCAGGAGTATCAGAGAAAGCCCAGCCTTTGATAGAAGCTTTATCTGACTTGACAAATTCATGATCAGCTTTATCGTACAGTACCAGTCAAAAGTTTCAACACGCTTTTCCATTGGAATTAATGGAAAACTGTGTCCAAACTTTTGAGGGGTAGTGTATGCGTTAGGACACCTTTCCATACAAGCCAGTAACGATGGCCTTCTAACTCTTATTCAGAATTTTCTTGAAGGTTAAGACTTTGGGCAACATCCACCCAGTGTGTTGGGTGTGTTTCTGCTGATGTTGAATGAAAACAAACTACCGGTACCTCAAATTCTGCTCTGATTAAAAAAAAACCTTTTTCAATCTCAGCTTGCACCAACAAGCTGAAAATTGGTGTTAATGCCAGTTCAGTCATTTCACTTCTACTGTGCAGAGTAATCAATGATCAGCTGGCAAATAAAGAGAAAATCCTTTAAACATCAGGACAACAATACAATGAGTACAAGCTATTTGGATGACATCTTCTCAGACCTCAGAGAAACGAGCAGCCTCAATGGTTAATGCCATGCGAAATTCGTCTTCGAGAGCGGCGTACTGTTTCCTGCCGTCTGACAGTTTTTCCTGCAACTCTGCCTCCCTCTGGCTATGTCTCTGCTCTGCTGAGGCAACCTCCTTCAACACAGCTTCATGGAAATCTGCCCCACCAGGTTGTAACCGCATCTCCAGTTGTTTTCTAGCAGAAGAAGAGAATCATATAATGAATATGAGCTGTACATATGGCTATAGGAAAACAACTGTCTAGAAATAGTTTAAATAAACCAAAACTCTCCAACTCTTCAGACAAACTTTGTAGGATGTTTAGAACATCACTGCTCACTGAGAGCTCCGGTTTCAGGGGCCTTGAAACCAGACCTATAAGCTACTCTGACCAGCATCTTCAGACGTACCTGTGCTCTTGTTCTCTGGATGCCAGCAGTTCATGCAGCTGCTGCAGTTTGTCTTTGTGCTGGCGCACTGAGGCTCTCTGGATGTCCAGCTCTCTCTTTAAAGCTGTTGCCTTGTTCTCCATCTCCTGGTACCGTTTCATCTGAAGAAGGTCAGCACATGTTTTACAGATATATATATATATATATATATATATATATAAAACACAAACAAACAAACAAGCTAACCTCCCTACAGAATCATTTAAACTCTATATTTATTCATTTTGTTAGTGAACCCATTAAACTCGGCACTGGTTTATTAAAAATGAGAACAACAAATAGACTTCAGTGACACAAATGAGTGAAGGCATATATGACTCTAAATAAACTTGTTCTGGTGGATACTATTTGTCCAACTGATCCTTTGTCAGATATAAATGAGTATCAGTACCTCTTCAGCGTGCTGGCAAGCCCTGAGTGCATCATTATGGGAGATGCTTTCCTCCAGTCTACGCAGTGCAGTTTTATGTTCTTCTTCGCTGCTGCTGGCCCGCGCCAGCTTCTGGGTTAAGGACTGACAACGCTCCTCCAGCTGCTCAACACGCGCTTGCAGTTCAGAGCGCCCTGATCGCTCTTTCAGCAGCATCTCTTTCAGTCTGGAGGGGAAGAAAAGTGTGCAAAACCAACAAAGAAGAACCAAGCTGCAAAATTAGAATTGTGTAATTCTATGACAGATGAAAACGTCAATTCTGGCTGTAAGAAAATATAATAAAAAACAACCAGCAGCATTTCATTCACACTAGTCGCCTTTTCAAATCTGCCTTGATGAGTCACCTCTCTATAATCTGTCTCCTGATGAGCGACATCGACACCATCAGCCATGTTTGCCATCATTAGATAGCAACAGTTGCGACTAAAATCTGCACATCACCAGACTTCTAATTACAGCATAACGCTGATTTATCTAAGCTGGAATGTGCAAACAAATACAAGCACTGCAGTTGCACCTGGTCTATCTGTACAACCTGCAAACAGTCTGTTCCCCTGTTCAAGTAAGAACAGGTGAAAATCATCTAAATCAAGGATAATTTGGACCTCTGGAATTTAAATATAAGCTGTATAATCTAGATGTGTGTATAAAGTAATGATCTGATGAAAGTAATTAGCTGATTTAAATCAGACAATTACAGGCTTACTTGAAAGGTTATAGGGTAACCGTCTAAAATTGACTTTCATTAGAGACTTTGGCCAACACAGGGATCATTTCAATAGTATTACTGATGCTTATGGTTAAAGAATGAGACAGACTGTAATTTCATACTGCCAGCTCTGTACTTTGAAGGATTTAATAAACATACAATTGAAAAAAAAATGAGACAGACAAGAGGATCTGGCCTCAAGAGAGTCAGTACAAATGGTCATGCAGATGACAACTAAAACTCACAGAGACAAGTTCAAATATATTGATTCATATAGAAGCTTGTGTGCACGGTTCATACATGTTTCCCTGTTATTCCTTTTTACCTGTCTGTGGTGTGCAAAGCCAGGCTCTGAAGGTCTTTCTCTTCACTGACTTTTGTCTGAAGACACTTCATCTCCTCCGTCAGTTTCCGCACAGCTTGCTCTGCCTTCCAACGTCTCTCCATTTCTTGATCACGTTCTTCTACAATTGTCTAAGAAGCAAACATAAAAAACATGAATACATACTGAGTGAGGAGAAAAGAGGAATTCCATCAGTTCTACACATCAACCTGCAGCACAAAGAGTGAAACACCACTGTGCCATGCTGCATGGTGACAGAAGAGTGACATCCTGTGTCAATGAGTCCACATTACCTCCTCCTTCTACTGGATAATTTCTTGTTTTGTGTGGCTAAAATGTTGGACAAAATGATCAAATCGAAGATATGGACACAGAAAAGGAGAGAAAAAAGACTTCGAGTAGAAAAGAAATAGAGAGAAGACAAATTTTCCAAAAAAGACTTTGATAAACACAGTCATATGTTATGCTGATGCACTATTTCCATTCTCATTCATGAAAGTTGCCAAATACGGCTTATTTTTAAATGAATAATTTGCATAAGTTGAAAAATTAGAAATCAAAGAAAGCATGGCAAATCTGTGTAAAAAGTCTGTGTAAAAGCAATATTTAAAGAATTTAGTTTAAATCTTCTGAATAAAACTTGGGTTTGTTTTCTACAATGACTAAACATTTTTGCACTTATTATAAAAATGGACATAATTTAACAGGTCTGTTATTATTTTACATCCCTCCAGTGTTTGCAAACACATTTACATTTATTTAAATTTTTATAGGTGAACTGAATAAAACTTTATTTTTGTTCCCCAGTAATAAACTGTCCAGTTGTACCCTGTAAGTTTCCTGTTCCTCAGTGAACCTGGCTTTCACATCGCCTGAGGTCTTAGCTGCTCTTAAAGATCCATTTCTTCTTTGTCTCGTTGCTTCTACAGGCGCCACACCGCAAGTCTTCCTCTTGGGTCCCACAGCAGACTTTGAAGTTCTCGGTTTATACTTCTCCCGATCACTGCAAATAAAACAAATAAAAGGTATCAGACCTGCTTTGAAATTAATTTTGAAATTAATTAGAATTTTGAATTTTCCATTCAAGGGGATTCAGGATAATGTAAGACTTAAAGGGGAAAAAGCAGAGGACTTCCTTATAACAGAAAAGCAAAGTTTGGACAACTTTAAATCATCTTATTTGTGACAGGACATTACTGACTCTGAAGCACATGTCATCAGTGTAGATGACACTTATCATTTTAAACAGAGATCATAAGTTAATGCAGAGTTTTTTGTGATTTTCTGCTAAAAGTATAAAGGGTTCCTTTTATCACTAACATATCTGATGATATCAAGTTGATGCATAAGGAAGAAGATGACAAAGATGACCTCTGCTGCACAATGTCTTTGGTTATACTGAAGCAAATTATATCAGTAACTACTTTATTAATACATCTGTCAACAAACTTTGGTAAGTGCATGAATGAATAAATTTCACACTACCTACAAGTTTCAGTCCCTGACTTTGTTCTTGTATGAATTAATGTTCAAAACAAAATACATTTTTAAAACAGTAAAACACAATTCAGTCAGGATGGCAGTTTGCTGTTCTACAAAATAAAAGCAGTACAAACATTAACAGCTGTGACATTGTTATTGCCCAGATTTACCTTTCAGATATTGTGCTCTTCGTCTCCTGGGTGGTCGTGCTCGATGTTATGATGCTGTGATGTTTAGGAATCCTCTTGTTTTCTTTCCCACTGTCACACTCACTCTCTGACGTGCGATCCGTGTCCCTCTTGGCTTTATGCAACTTCACCACGTGATGTGTAGAGATTTCAGATTTTTCAGCAGCAGGAGTCTAAGTAAGAATATCAACAATAAATGCAAATGCAGATGATGTTTGACTAACATATGACACTTCACTAAAGTTACAGAAATGTAAAGATGAAGTTGAAACCAAAATGGTTTTGTGCTGTCTCATAACCCCAAACTGACCCCTGAGATGAGAAATCTGTGAGGGTCAGACCATCTCAATGAAAGGTCATCTTCATGATATTGGTCTTTTTTTTGTACATGGAATCAATCATTGACCTCTTGAGCATTATGTAATAGATGAAAATGTAAAACTCTATAAATTAGCAGGAAAACAGCTTCAATATTACAATTCAGTCACCTCCCGTTTATATCTCATCTGATGTCCACAGTTATCAGCCAGCACAAGCATTCCTAATGAATAAGCAGTACTGTTAAATTTGCACCTGCTGGAGGAGCTGAGACACCTGGTGCTCCAGCTTCCTGATGCGCTCTTCATTAATGGGTTCTGCTGGATCAGCCACAGGGTGGGAGCTCTGACTAACTGGTTGTGTAACTGGCTGCGTGGCTGGATCTGGGGCTGCTTTGGAGGCTATCTTTTGACGGAACTGGGTAATCACCTGGTCAATGCGAGGTGTTGTGACAACACCTTTTGCCTGAAATGAGATGTTATTGTTGAACATTTAATATTGTTTAAGGCAGCAAACAAGAGTTGGAAGTTTTATGAGCTTTTTTGACTTGGGATGAGATGCACTTTATTCAGTTAAAGTTATATATATATATTATTATATATAATAATACTGTTACAGCTAATAGGGAGACCATATCCAGCATCATATAAAACTGGAAACAGCTTTAATGAAAGGCTGCCTCTCAGATATTCATGTTATGAATTATTTTCTCCAAATAAACTTTAATGTTATGATGAAATAGGATTTTGAAAACAAAAAAATCACCGCTTCATTGTGACTTGTATCAGAGGAAAGCAGGAGGTCCACATAGTCTTCCAGGCCAGGAATATCACAGAGGCTGCTTATACCTGGAGATGATGGATGCCTTAAGCGATCCAGACCATCCAAAACTGAGATCTGTGGCAGTGATTCCATAACAATCTCCCAGTAACCTGCAGAAAAGCATGAATACAAATGCATCAAAACATCTGTGCAACTGGTCGTGAATGTAATTATCAGCAAGTGTTTTGTTTATCATGTTACATAAAACCTAAAAATTACAAAACAAACCATCTGCATGTTACTCTTAGTTACCCTATAGATATACCCTTTATATTAAAACCTGAAAAAGCTTATTCAAGTATATATGTACAGGTGCCTCCCTGGTGAGGTGTTCTAGGCAAGTTAGAGTTGCTGCCTCCACGACCCGACTCAGGATAAGCGGAATGGATAGATGTACAGACACTGAAGGTTAGGAAAGTAAGTGAAATTCATCTTTTTGTCTTCAAATAAAAATAAAAAAAACTCTTCACCATCTACTGCATTGAATGAACATAATCAGGAGGAAAAAACTGATAAATAATATGGACAAAAAATAACTGAAGAAATATTTAAATTAATACCACTGTCAATCTAAATAACAAAGATGCAAGGCTATGAGATGAAAAGAAGACAGAACAGATCACAGTTATTACTGCTAGAGGCTGTCAACCTGAATAGATTTTTACTGAGCTATAATTATACAGTAAAGCACAGGAAGCATCAGGTCTCAGGTTTTGTTGGAATCCACAAAAACAAAGAGAAAAATATTATTTATGGATAAAATTATCATCATTATTCAAGTTAAAATATTTCATATAGAGCTTTTTATACAACCGGACAAATACCAGAGTTTTTACTGATTTGCAAGTTTAAATGATCAAATGGTAAATCAATAATCTTTTAACCAACTGTAGCTTGTAGCTTGTTGCAATGTTGGTGGGTTTTAAACCATTTTCCATAAAACTAATAAAATTCTCTAATATCACTGCTGAAAAGGCCAAAAAGCTCTCTTGGACTGGTCTAAAAACAGAGAAACCACTGATGCCAGGACAATTCTCTTAACATATCAATGTAAATCACTGTCAGCCTGGTTTGTATGCAAGTACATGTCAAATTTATTACATTTCTGTGTTTATCTTTTGTTTTTCATAATACACACTAACAGCAGCATTTCATCTCCCACCTAGTGAACCACAAATGGGGTTGTCTCCACCATCCTGGCTTAAAGTGACATCTCGTAAACCTTGTAATCCCAGCAGGCACTGCAAGAGATGATCAATGTTGTCTAGCAGGTTGCCATGGAGACTGAGGTGCTTTAGCTTGTACTCTGTGCCATGTAGATATAACAGGCCTAATAAGGAGATAAGGCATAAACATCACTGAAGTATTTGTACCTTGTCAGACTTTCTCATGCCTTGTCTCATTTGGGGGAAAGAAATGACTGAGTATGACTCACCAGTGAGGTTATTTATCTGGTTGTAGGACACGTTTAATCTCGTTAGATTCACAAGGCCATTCAGTCCTGAAGCAGGAGGACATTAACAGCTGAGTGATTTCACAGCTCACAAAGAAAAACACAAGACAAGTAACAAATTGTTACCTGCATGGTTTGTGCAGACAAAAACACGTTTTATCAGAGGAAAATGTTGACTATGACTTACCTTCAACCTTGGTGATTAGGTTGGAGGATAAATTTAAAGTCCTCAGGGATGTGAGTGAACTCAAATCCTCGATCTTGGAGATGCGATTGGAGGAAAGGTCTAAGTGCCGCAAGTGCCAAGCTGAAGTTAAACCCTCAATCCTTAGTATGTGATTGCAGTGCAGATTAAGCGATATTACAGAGGGAGACAAGGGAATATCCAGCAAACTACAAGGGAAGCAGTACAATCACAGTTAATGCAGAGGGTAAAAACAAACACCAACATTTTCTCAAAATCAAAATTGCTTTAATGGCCTTATCAATTTATAACTTTGCATTCTTTTAAATAATTAACCAACTATTCAGTTTATGAAATACCTTAAAATTTAAATATAAAATTAATATCTAACACACAGTAGCCATGTAATGCTGACATGTAATATATATCCTTTAACAAAATTAATGAATGAAAACTACTTTATTAATCACAGAGGGAACTGAAAATGTATTAGCTACAAGCAAAATCATATTTCCAATCAGCACATCGCAGCATTTTTGGGTTTTTTAAATGCTAGACACCTTTCTTGATTTATGCATTCACAACACTTCTTCTAGTGCCTACTATCGAGCACTCGTGCAAAAACATTAACTTAGTTGTGATAACAGATAACAATAAACAAAGCTGGGAGGGATGGGTGGGTTTATTTCAGAGTTAGTCAGCTTTAACGTTTTGTAAAAGTTAAATTCTAAGTAAAACTCAAACGAGAGGAGTAGTACGATCAGACGCTACCTTGTTAAATTCTTGTCAACAAGGCTGAGCTCCTTTTCTCCCATTACGACGTTTGGAGCTACTTTTGCTATTTTCCAGTCAGTTATACATTAGTTTCGCAATGAGTAACAATTCGATCCGGTTACATTTCCCTAAAAACGTCCTGGGAAACATAAAATCTGTATATTTAGCTTCACTGCTTAGCGACTTCGCCTAGGCCACAGGCGGCTAAATTATTGCGAGACCTCCATCATTAGCAGATATAAAAGCTGAAACAGCCAACAAATTGTTGAGATTACCCTTTTAAACAATAAAACACCTGATAATAAGGCTAACTTTTGTTTTGTTCACTACGTCGAGTTAAACTGAGCGCTCTTAGATTACACTTCCTGTTTATATGACGTAGTTAACTGTAGCATCCGGGATAGTTTAGTTGTCTCCGCCCATTGAAGACCCCATTCAGGTTTTCAAAAAGGTAATGAAAAGCATCCCCATTACCACAAGCTGATCTGATCCAAAAGGCTTTACAGTAATCTAATATATATCCTACATTACCAGAGTTCGCTATTAAATTATGTAACCTAAAAACAAATTGATATAACATCAACTAAAGTAAATCTAAATTAATTTTAACAGCAGACAAAAAAAAAATTAGCAATTTGACTTAGTTGGAAAAAGCTGTCAAAGCTGAAAGAAGTCTTAAAAATGTTTTGTCAAATGGACAATTCCACCAAAGGTAAAAGCAAACACTTTTTAAAAAATATTATTAAAATATACAGAGTTGTAGATTTTTTTAAAATGACATTTTCATTTGGAAAGTAGTAGTTATTGTTCTAAGGAGGAGTATAAGGAAACCTTAGAACTTTTTTTCCTTGATTGAGGAAATTCTAAAATGATGTCAGGTATTCATTGATTTTTACAATTTAGACCTCTCTATTTTATGTCACAAAAACTATCCAAACTATAATTCTATTAACATAGCAGATCTATTTTGTTGGGGAAATATTACTAACATTGCTGCAAATGGAGAAATAATTACCCCTTTTTTCAGATCATTTCAATCTGATTATCTGAAAGAAAAAACAAAGATTTTTCAGATTAAAACAAGGTTTGTCACAAATCTGAATGTGGTAACCAGATTATTTCAATGGTTAGTTTATAAAAACAGTAATTAGCAATACCAAAGCCTTTCATATGCTCACTGCTTTTGCTATTAAACTAAACACTGTATGAAAACTTTCTGTAGCCTGTACCTGTAATATAAAATATTAAGACTGCTGTCATTTGTAAGGGCGGTATTACTTGGCACCAGCAAACCTCAGAGAGTTTTTATTTATGTATTCATTTATTTATTGGTAATGTTAATTTCTGACAACAATTATGAAAACAGCTCCACTTCTAGGACCAGTGGTAATGTTGGACGTTTAGTCTGAATGGCATGGATTTGTTGAGCTGTCTTAGTGGCAAAGAGCTGCATATTGATATCAGCTGTGTCTGTTTCTGTGTTGCAGCCTTTGATAGGATCACATAATTATAATCCCCAGTGTTTTTGCTAACTGTTATCGACACCAATTTGTGTCGATAAAATATTAATATATATATATATATATATATATATATATATATATAACTAAAC
>JBAMHV010000008.1:17475068-17489237 GCA_037177535.1 Pseudomugil gertrudae
GCTTTTAATGTTTTGCTTACTTTCTTTTAGTGTCTTATGTTTGTACAGTGTCCTTGGGTGCTTTGAAAAGGCGCTTTTTAAAATAAAATGTATTATTATTATTATTATTATCGCTCACTTCTAAAGCTAATTTTACTGTTATGGTTCATTTTAAAGCATCCCAGATGCCTATACATAACCAAATAATGTGCTCAGTATATATTTTAATCTGCAACATCTCCTTGAGTTATTCACTATTTGAATAATGAAAAATGACCACCATGATAAAAAGTAGCTTAGCACTATTTGTTAAAAAATAAAAGGGGGAGAAATTAACTTTGAATATTAACTTAATCTAATTAATTAATTAATAGTAATCTAATCCAAATTGAATTATTTTAGCAATATGTTTACAGTATGAATCATGGTGGAATTGCAAAGCAATATACATGAAAATAGTTCATTTAAATATGTTTGTCTTTTTTCCAATATTATTACCCCACAATATTTTTGTTAATTAATTCACATTCAAAACCTATTTTTCATGTAAATTACTCCATTACAGCCTTATGGTTGACCTGCTAGGACAGACTCCAGCTTCCCCGTGACCCAAAATTGGATCAAGTACAGAAAATGAATGAATAATCCATTACTGATTTATGCGTCTTAGACACAGCACATTTATCTCATTTAATATAAGTATGAAGTATAATAACTCCACCTTTCCACCACTGACATACTACAGATGTTCAGCCTCCACTCTGCAGTCCCTTTCAGTAAGGATTTATGCAGATTTTTGTGTGTTTCCCAGGTGAAACGTGGCATTTTTGAGCCTACATTAATGGTTGAGAATAAAATAGGCATACATGTCCTGCAGTCCTGAGCCAGCTCTGTTTGCTATGTGGTAACGGCCAAAGGGAAGTGGTGGCTGTTTGACAAGGACTTCTTCTTTACATTGATAAGGGGAAGTGCCATCAATAAAGGTTTGTGCTAACACACCATCTTAATGGCTTCAAATAAACATTGTTCTCATTCACCAGTAGCGGGAAGACCCATGCTACTAATAGATAGGATTTCCATTATCTACTTTTTAATGTGCAACTTCAAAGTGTGCATTAAAAGTCATGGATCCAAATGTCAAGGTTATTAGGAACTAAACATACATGTCTGAAAAAACCATCCTCTACCCTAAACACATTTTTACATAAATGAAAAAACAAAAACACTGTTTGTAGAGAGGGAGTATGTTTATGTCAAAAACCCTTTTCTTCCATAGCTGTACAACAGATGCAATGAGTACAAATGATCCAGAATAATCACAACTCTGACATGCTGATAGCAAAAAAATAATAATCATAAACATTGCAAACAATTCAAAATGCTTATCATGTAAGACTAATGACAAACTGATATGCACACAATACAGTGTGGAGATATCGTGAATAAATTACACCATGTACATTTTATCCAGATTCAAAAATAAAACAAAGCACGTTGTCAAAGAAAACGTGTTTTTCTTCCATTCACTTTACTGTCTGCCACAGAGATGGAAACAAACACTGAGGTACAACAAAGACCTTTTCATTTTCATCTGTTTACAATAACTGTATGTTTATGCACAATACAGACCATAATATAGTAAGCACACAAAATACTGTATTGTCCATATTTTTTTTCAGAAAAAGCAATCATTCTGAGGTGAGATTATTGATTGCTCTTTGCAGCTGATCTTGCAGTAGTCTGGAGAATATTCAATCCCAGCATTTTGATGAAGCACACATCAGAAGTGTTTTGATGAGGCAAGCGAGCTACACACAAGTCTGAAAACCTTAGGCGCTTCCCTTTTTTCCCTTAACGTCAAACTTCCTGATTAGGGAGGTTTTGCTGGTATCTGTCCTCACAAATTTTTGTACTTCTTGCTTCTTTCCCCCCTAATCTAAAAAAAAGAAAACAATCAATTAACATAAAATTAACATTCAATAAAAGAACAAACCTGATATAAACCTAAACAAACTTTCTGCCATCAGCTTATACATGTATAATCTGAGCACTTAGAAAAGATTTCCATTTGTGAGGACAGCAGGTAAAAAATGTCAGCCAAGAGGAAAATTGAATCTCATAGCCCTTTTTTCACAAACAGGAAATCAGAGGAGATTTACATGTCATAGGCAGTGTGGTTGGCATGGAGTCCTAACTGTACAGGGATAACAATGATAACTGCACAAAAGCTGCTCCTGCTTTTACTTCAACGTAGAGAGAATAACAGGTCATTTAGCACAACAGTGTAGTGGATTAAAGACAAGGGCGACAAGACATTTTTTTAAATCACTAAGTCTACCTAAAAAAAAAGATCATTTGAGTCATTGTGTCTGCTGAGGTTGTTAGGTGTTCAACCAGCTACATGTGCTTCCAAAATGTTTCCCTGAAAAGCAGTAAGGCAGCCCATTACCGACTAGATTAAATACTGACCGTACTCAGTTGTCGATGTCTGATATGTGGTTCTCTATCTGTGATACACAAAGGAAACAGAGTGATGTTAAGCACTTCCATGAGGAAAAGCCTTCAAAGTTTAAACCAGATATTTCAGTCATTTTGTAGTAAAAGGTCAAGTTTGGCTTAATGTGGTCACATGATTAGTGAAACAACAAATTAACACCGTTAACACCCACCACAGCATATGGTTTTCTTCAAGAACTACCTTAATCTCTGGGAATATCTGGAATCAGATCCAGGACTCTGGTCGGTTTTTGTTTGTTCAAACTGGAAAAAAACTGGTCATTTTAATCTTTGTTATGGGTCTCTAGGGGAATCAGAAAGCGTCTGCAGCTGACTTTTAGGGCAGAAAAGAAATACGAGTCGCATACGACTTTAAGAGATGGAGCGTGAAAAGTCAATCAAGCTTAATAACTCGTGTGAGCTTCAAGCAGTGGCTGATCTTTCAGGAATATCACCTAGAGAAACATTTTACTTTGAGCAACTGCTGTATTACTAGAAAGGGTTTTGTTAAACCACATTGGCAGGTGGATGAAAACAGTCATTCAAAAGTTACTCTCAAAGCCATTTTTTTTCTTTCTATTAACAGAACAGTAGATTTTAACATAAAGCTTTTCCTGATGAAAATCCATCATGCACTGCCCATCTCTTTCTCTCTGACTCTTAAACAGGAGGATATGATAACATCGTAAGTATTCTACATGTTAATTTGTTTTTAAAAAGTCAGAACAGTGTGCAGGTAAAACAAAAATGTCAAGTAAAGCCTGCATAATAAAGTTGTTACATTTTCCAAGACATGGCATAAAAGGGAATGGCATGGACAACATTACCTTTAATTTAATAATAATAATAATAATAATGTATTTTAAATGAACAGCTTCTTTAAAGAATCAATACATTCACTAAGTAATTAAGTGGGTTTAAATATGTATCATCCGTTTGTCTGCTGATACTTTCTAACTAAACTTTGTTGTTACATTGTTCTATTTTTCAGAATGAAGCTTAGATGAAGGCTTTAATCCTGTGGAAAAAGTACAATTAATATCTGCGTGATCCAAACAAACACAGGGAGCAAAACCAAAACTGCAGCATTTTGGCTGTCAGACACAGAAACTCAGCTGAACACATTAGTTTGCTTTTCTCCAGACTGGAAAAAGCACTCATATCATGTTGAGACTAAAAATCTGCTCACCATGTCGCTGGTGCCTTCATCTTCAAAGTCGTCTTCACCGCCGTCAGTCATCTCTCCCGCCTCCACCTCAGCTGTCCCCTCTCCTTCCTCCTCGCCAGAGTTGTCTGCTGCATCTCCATGGAGACACTCACATACCTCCTCTGGTTTCCTTGGCATCTCTGGCAAAAGACAGACAGATAGAGACTAGCAGTCAACACCTGAACACAATACATTTAATAAAACCTATACTTCTTAAAAATAAAGCGATATAGCTTTCAGACAAGCTATATATTAAACTTTTTATGCGTTTCTGCACGTATGTATCTTACACATGTCAGGACAGGTCCTCCCAAGCCTCCCATCACAACTTACCAGCATCAGAGCGATGCTGCCTCTCAATCTTCTCCAACCTTCCTAACAGCGAGTCGATTTTCATCTTGATCTGTGACAGCTCCCTCTTGATGGTTAGGAGTTGGTCTGTTTTCACTGTGAGCAGGCATAAAGTTAAAAAGCATAATCAGACAAAGCCATTTACAGCATTTTACACTGCTAATTTTATTTTCCTCACCTAAGAAAGCTACTTACTCACTAACATGAACCTGCACAACAAACACGGGGCTGCATCAGCATCTGGATTCATTTTCCGGTTTCCAGTGGTTGGTTGGTAATCTCACGACATCCTACCTTTCCCTTCTAACTTGTTTTTGAAGTGATAGATTTGGACTTTAATTAGTACTTTGCCATGTAAATATTTTCTATCTTTCATTTAATGGCCTTATAAAACCCAGCAGTGAACACTTGTTTGTATCTAAATAATGATAAAAGGCAACAAGCAAAAAGCACAGTTATCATCAAAACCTCTTCTAACTCTAATCAATTTTACCATCAAATGTTTCAGATAGTTTTTGCTGCAGGCACATCAGGTTAATCAACAAAGACTGATGAGATGTTATTGAATTGCAACACTTTTATGTTTCAGCCTTTCAAATCCAAATATATGTTGTATTTACACAATACTAAACATTTTTCTGCATTAGATTTGAAAAAAAAACATTAATGAAATTCGTACATAAACATCTTTGTAAACCTTCAACATAAAATTTAGCCTTTGTTCAAAGCGAAAAACTGAAGTAACATTTGCATTTTATAAGTGCATTTCATAAAAGCTCCAGAGAACTTTTGATTATTTACTTTTAAGTCAAACGCTTTGTTTTCATGAAGATGAAAAGGTAGCTCAGTGCACATTTTAGTGCAGCTGAAAAGAGGTGTCATTTAAGTCATGTTTTGCATATGAGTTATTGATTGAGAGAAATAAATATCCGTATTGTGGAAAAGGTGAAGTGCAGAAAAACCCTTTCACAAACTCACCCCCACCCTACACTTGGGAATCTGTCTATTCAGACTCAACATACACAGTTAGGTCACCTTGCACACACTGACAGAATGGCTGATCTGTAATCAGCAGTGTGAAGACTAAATCACTTCATATATGCATGTGTATGTTTGTGCACACATTTTTAATGTGTGACACCTTTGTCTTGAATAGTGCTTTAAACATTAGCATTTTATTACCTTAGGCTGGTTTTATTTACTGTAAACTTTTTTATTTATAGTAACGTTTACTGATGTTGATTTTACGTGTTTTATGGGCAACCTGCTAAATTTGGCATATTTATTATGGATTTTCCCCTTCAAATATATTATTCAGTAAAACACCCATCAGGACATCTAAACACCTTGAGCACTTTAATGTCTTTTTAAGTTAAAATGGAGAACTTTCATGTTACAGGGTGTCACTATTGAAAATGTCACTGTAACATTTCTCAGCTATTGAGGAAAAATTTGAAAAATACATTTAAGTATATTATTGGACTCTCAGGACCCAAATACTGTAATCTAGACAATTGCATGATTAACCTATTTTAGAAGTTAAAGCCTATAATTAGTACATTAAACCGAATATCAATCAGTTATTGATTAAAATGTAGTTTTAAAAGCAAAAAGCCACAACTTAATGCATATATATATTTATAAACATACAAAACAACATACATTTTGGACCAGGGATAGAAGAGCCAATGTTGAGTGGTCGGGAGGACAAAGAAGAGGAAGAGGAAGAAGAGGAAGAGCAGGCCCTGACTGGAAAAGAGGATTTGGCTCTGCGAGTGGATGGAACGACTAGCCGTGAACGTTTGATGGGGATCACAGCTCGGGTCGGGGGCGCAACACGGCCATGGTACTCAAAGAGTCTGAAGGCACACACACAAAAAAAAATCCAGCTGAGTCACAGATATTTTCCAAAACAGGAAAAGGAAGGAACAACAAATGCTCTGGGGTTAGCTATATCTATATATATATATCTCCATCAAAACAAAACGTGGTACATGCTGAGCATTGCCACGGCAGCTAAATAAAATCCTGCTTCAAGTTGTCCAAGACACATCAAAATGCCAAAAAAGCTATACTGATGTAAAGCTGAAGGATCCAGCTAAACAGAAGCAAAAAAAAAACAATGAAGATGTCAGAATGAAGACACATTCTCTTCCTGGCAGCACAAATGACCAGCCAGGGGACTATCTGACATGCAGCAGATAAAAGCATCATTAGTAAGCCCAACCGAGAGAACTAAACCCCCCTCAGTATGGCATTCATTAGGATGTGGTAATGTAGTTTCTTTGCCTCAGATGGAAATGGAACCACTCTGCTCAAAAATCATATTTATTCAGGTTTGAAAAAGATTTGTGCTTTAAAAAGCAAAATAAAAGGAGACCGGGGAATTGCTGATTAAATGAGTGAAATGTTTAAGAAAGGAAAAAAGAACATTAAGATGCCAAAAAAGCTGATTTTTTACAGACCTGCTGTAGAAATCATCTCTGTAGTAGTCATAGTCAAACTCATAGCCACTGTTAAGACAAAACAAAAAACAGATATTTTCAGTATGACAATAAAAGGAACAACATATTCTCATTGATAATAATATCAATATATCAATTATCAGTTGGGCTTGTCCAATCAAAAACACAATAAACTTCACTCTCAGAGAACTCATGGTAAATCTAAGTTGTTGATCAGTGAGAATAGATCAATACTGTTAGATGTCATCGAAAGTGACAGGTACTCTCAATAGTACTACCTCCAGACCTCGGTCAATATCACCCCCATATTTAGTGTTTTACTTGTTTGTCCCTGTTCACACAGTAAAAAACCAGGGAGGCTACAACTGCCTCAAACATCATAATCTATAGAAGTGACCTGCTCTTGGAACACACACACTGTTCCAGAATTAAGCTACACTGACCTGCTGTAGTTTCAATTTTCAACTCTGCAACAACAAAAATTTTCTTTTCTATATTTCTTCTTGTGCACTGGTTCTTATTTGCTTCCACCGAAACTATAAATCATAAAAACAGAGAGCTGACGTGTACCGGAGGAAAAAAAACCACATGGCTCTAACAGCACAAGTAAGGAATCGCCTGTGCACCACAAGTCTTTAGCCTACAGCGAGGATCAAGATCACAAATCTTACAGGCAGCAGACGGTAAGTGTAACAAAGGTAGTTCAACAAAAAACATATCCAGACCTGTAGAGGGATGAGAGGGGTCTCTTGGAGCTGATCTTTGGCCTGTATGGTTTTGGTTCTCCTGCCATGTTGATATCTGGGAACAAAAAACAAATATTACTGTCAGTTGTAACTTTTAATATGCAGAAAGCTTTTATGTTGTGATGACAACACACTGCATACATGATTTTGTGTGTAATTGAAAACCACCTGATCTCACAGCTGTAGATTTGAATTTACTGATTAAAAAAAAAGATTAGGTTTAAAACAGTTGATCAACTTGAAAAAAGACAGATTTTCTTGTACATTGAACACTTTGAAAATCCAAACAACTGTGAAATACTGATAAACAACATTTAATTATTGCTTTTAAATGTAAAAGCATACGTCTTTTATGATGACATTAAATTAACATTACTTACAACTGGTTAATTTTAGGTTTAGTTAAACTATATCTTTCCAGGATCACTTGATGAACAATTTTAGGACAAAAGTCTAAATTATTGACACATCGTTAAGAGTATTTTTGGAGGCGATGAAGAAAATGTACCAATTTTTTTCAGTTAATGTAATTTATTTTTCTGATTAACACAAAAGCTTCAACTAACAGGTTTTTGTAACAGTATCAAACCCTTTGTCTTTCCAACCAAATTTCCATTTTCCTGATTATTAACAATCTAAAACCCAAACATACTGGGTTACAAACAAATGCTACAGGACTACAGGCATAAGTTTGTAGGAAAATGCTGGTACAAGCCGGCCTCTGTGTGATGAGTCTAATGCATTAATGGAAGATTCATCAGCACATTATAGGCTGGCAGCAGGCTGGCTGGCAGCGAGAACTTTGTAAGTGTTTTAATGGCACTGTGACAAGTGAGAAAAAAGTCAATGTTGGGACACAAAACAAGTAGGAAAAAACAAGAACAAAGAAACCCCTTTCAGTAGAATTAGCAGACTACTGTGACTTTTCTGCATCCACATCACGGCTGCAGTCATGACTGACAGCACTCCTCTACCTGCCAAGAACTCCGGCTTGTATCGCTGTGTTTAGCCTGTCAGCTTGTCGTTGCTGTTTCTGCTCAAAATCAGCTCAATAAGCCTTAAGAGCTGCTCAAGGTCATACACAAAAACACAAACACCCCCCTACCATGCATGCAGTCTTTCACTGACAGTGTAGGAGAGATCCCTTTCTGATGAAAGTCACTCTTAAGTTGCAGAGACAAAACAGCATTGACAGTGGGATTAAAGCAGTATGGTCATGATGGGTTCCTTTTTTTCTGCTACTGCCATTGATTTCAATAAACCTCCGTGAACAACTTTATAAAATAAACTTATAAATAAAAAATATAAGATGTCTCTGTTTTTATATTACAAGGACATGTCTTGTCTCAGACTCACACACCAGCCACTGCATCTTCAAACATGCTGTCTGCTGATTTACGTTCTCATTTCATCTCGTCCCCGTTTTCCTCCTCCTGCCCCTAATGGAATAATGGAGATGGGATGTGTTGGTGGCTCTCAGGTGCAAGGGGACAGCTGTGTCATTATCATTAAGACACAGGAAGATGTGAGAGATGGTTCACATTGTAAAGCCGGCCTTCCTCTAGTCCCCTGCTAAGGTCATTAAAGAGAGAGCAGTGCACTAAAAAACACTCTAAAGCGAACACTGCCACCCCTCAGAACCCCTGACAAACACACTGAGTCTCT
The DNA here is from genome assembly GCA_037177535.1 of Pseudomugil gertrudae. Lineage (NCBI taxonomy): Eukaryota > Metazoa > Chordata > Actinopteri > Atheriniformes > Pseudomugilidae > Pseudomugil > Pseudomugil gertrudae. Next base: position 17,483,978 of record JBAMHV010000008.1, read on the forward strand.
GATTAATTACAGTCATTATACTAATTATATACAAAAGTGGCATGAATAAGGGTGTGGGTGCTTGTAGACAGACATGTTTGTGTGTGTATCTAAAAATTTGAGGCTGGAGATGGAGGAGATAGGGCTTGTGTTGCTAAGCAATAGCCACTCAAGACTTAATTGATACTTTAAACTCTGCAGCATCATATTGAGGGGGAACATGAAAAGTTACTTTATGCTGAGGACATTATTAGCTGCTGTAGCACACAGAGAAAAATGCAAAGTCAAAGAAAAAGTACAAGTTTAAACACTGTAGCGCCCAAATGTGGGGGCTTTGCTTTTGTTTGGTATGTGGTGATAAAGACTACTAAGACTTAGAATAAAATGTGCCTATTATGTGTCTTCCTTTTTAAACCTGCAAAAGATTCCTCTTGTTTTGCCTTTGTGTTGTGTTGTTTTCATCCTAAAGTGACAACACAAATGTATTCAAAAAGGTAATAGTAGTAAGTAGAAGAAGGAAGTACTGTAGACAACAGTGGCTACTTTTTCTACACCAATCAGCCACAACATTACAACCTCACAGGAAAAGTTGGAAACATCTTATTCCAATGCAATGTTCTGGAAGGAAACGTTCATTCAAACAGATGCTATTTTGACACTTTTCTTCCTCCTCAAAGGATTTGCACATCTGTTAAAAAGTCTGAGCTCACCTAGATGTAAAATCTACCCAGATGCCAGTATGCTGCTGATAACATCTGTAAGAAACAAGCAATCCACATAGATCCTGCATCTCGCCCTACGAGCCCCACACAATCTATGACTCAGATGTAATTTCACATCATGAGATCAGATATTTTTATTGATAAGCATCCCTTTAAAACTTAACAGTAACTGAATGAAACTTCTTAAATAAAACTGTAGGAATTTGTTATTAATATTACAGTGGTGTAAAGAGAAAATAGGAGAAGATAGGAGGGAAAGGGGGCTTAAAAAGTCTTGCCTAAGCAGGTTTAAAATGTTAATTTATGTATCATTTTACACTTTCTACCTTCAAGCAATTAATTCAGTTTAGACCTTATTGAGATGAGAAGAGTCTGGGACAATTCAGTCAACAGAGCTGCAGTAGATACAGATGCCACTCATCAAACCTCAAACGAGGTAATATAAACCCCAACAGGATGCAGAAATTGCCAACAGAAAATCCAGTTGATAATGGAAATTGAGAAATGTTAAGACCTTATATGATGGCTTCCTGGTCTTCAAGATTTCTGGTAAAAATGTGTGCATATTCTATAATATTACTTTTGGATGTCTTCATTGATTTACATATATTTTCATATTACAGTATATACCAGTATTTTATTAATAACTTTGGGGATAACTACAATGGGAATGAATTAGTAAATGGAATTATTAACGTTATTCAGTTTGGACCAGAGCTTACATATACATAATACTGTCATGATACTAGTCAGATCATTGTGACTATAAAAGTCCATAAAAAGGCTTTTTTAGGAATATATTTATTGTAAAAACTGAATATTGTTAATCAAGTAAATGTACTGCTTTGTTGTATTATTGATAATGGAAAAATTTAACTTATGGGGTAGAATAAGAAAGTAAGATTCTTTATAGTAGCCATATCAAATCAAATTAAAATTAAACTTTATTTATAGAGCACTTTTCACGCATAAGCAACACAAAGTGCTTTACATAATAAAAACAGTTACAATCAAACCTTCACCACCAAGTCATTAAATTAAGAACACACACCACTCAATATCCTTCCCACAAATATATCACCCTTCCTACCACACACACACACACACACACACACACACGCATAGATATCTTTATCTGAAGTTACTGTCTTTTACCAAAATGTAGATATGAATTGATAGATTTAAACATCTGGCCGGATACTACTGTGAGGAAACGACATCTTGGGGACCCATTCACACCAGGAGCACACCAACAAACAGCCAAATAGGGCATCACCACAGGCAAACCAGGGTCCACACAATAACCAATGATGTACCCCCAGGGGGAGGTACCCCCTACCCATTGTAACAATCCATGCCGACCAGGCAGGAGAAGCCCCAGTGTTAAGTATCCCCATGACACTGGAGTTACAAAGTATTAAAATGCTAAAATAACAAAAATTTATATAAAACAAAAACAGAAGGTAAAAGGACAAGTAGAATAATAGCATTAAGTACATTTTTAAGGTGAAAAATAATGTATTAAATTGATTGATTATTTTTTATTTAAGTGTCATGCACAAATGTACCCAGCACATACAGGTTTACACGGAAGATGGTGCCAAACAATTATACACAACATTATTAATTACCTTACTTTAACTAACAGGATACAAAATTTTTTGTCTTAATGTCTTGTCTATAAATTTGACTAAACCAAAAGTATGTAAACAGAAAACTTAACATATCACCATCAGACAGCTAAAACTAATCTGGATTTTTACACTGAATTTTCTCAAAAAAGAGTAATCTTAAATAATTATACAAAGGACACATAAATAAAACACGAAATGGAATTCATCTTCAACCACACCTAAGTCACACATAACACACAATCTATCCTCTTCTGGAAGCTCTTTATATCGCCCCACCTCCACCATCAGAGGCAGGACTCCTGCTCTAAACTGGGCACAGAGAGACCTTTGTCCTCTCTTTACATTACATTTAACATGATTCTGTGTAAAAATCTTCTTTAAACTGAACATAAGATCCTAATTTTGGTTTATTGTACACCTCCGATTTCCACTGCTCTTTGTGAAGGTCGAACATTATCTGCTTAAGGTCAGTAATTTTACACTGATGATCATTAAAAAATAAATGTTGTTTATTTACTAACAAAAATATTTCAAAAACCTCACTTGACCGAGGCATTTTATGAGCTTTATCCCACTTAAAAAAATTTCCGAGTTATCCGAGTACACAGTCTAATTACTTCCCCTCTTTGTTTAATCAGACATGGCTCCCACCCCATGTCCCCCTCTATGGCGGCCCTAGTAGTGAACTTATCAACTCCAAGAAAGTACCTCATAGCTCTACCTTGAACTATGTTACATTCAGGGGCATCCTCAAAGCCCCAAACTCCTGCAACAATACAGGACGAACCACTGAGTCATACAGTTTAGTGAATGTAGAGAAGCTCAGTTCAGGATATGACTTCATCTTTGTTACTAAACCTCCCAGTGCCCTCCCTGCTGAGTCCGCCAGTGCTGCTCTACCTTCAGAAAATGTCATATTCTCATGCAAAACAAAACCCAGATATTTATAAGTAACAGAATACATCGATTTTGTTTGTCCAAAGTAAAAATCATAATTACTTCGACAAACAGAGGTTTTTCTGAAATCAACCATTTGTTACACCAGTCCTTCATAATATCCAACATTTTTTGCAATTTAGATTCTTCCTCAGCCACTAAAACAATGTCATCAGCATAAAGCAGTATGTTGATCCTTAATACCTATACCCAGGTCAGCCCTCTTTATTTCATGTGCTAAATCATTAACATAAAGTGAAAATAAGTTAGGGGAGAGAACATCTCCCTGTTTCACCCCAAATGGAGTCGGAAACCACTCTGTCCTTAAATTATTCACCTGCACACAAGCTAATGGTGCTTTATACAGGGCTTTAATAGAATTATAGAATTTGCCATCAATACCACGGCAGAGTAACTTAATTCCAAAAGGTCTCTATTTATTTAGTCAAAAGCTTTTTTAAAATCAACAAAACAAACAAAAGTACTTTTGCCTTCTTTCAGTCTCGCTCTCACCACTGAGGAGAGAACATAGATGTTATCAATGCATGCTCTGTTTCTTCTAAATCCATTCTGTTCATCCAACAGTATGTTGCTAACTTCTATAAATTCACTGAGCCGATTATTTAATATTCCAGAATACACTTTATAAACCATACTAATCAAACTAATGCCTCTATAATTTAGGACCCGTGGATCCACTTGAGAAGACTTGGGGATAGACTTAATGATGGATTTGTGCCACAATGATGGGATAAGACCACTTTCAAAACAATGTTTAAATAAACAATGTAAGACATTTACCAACTTGATACATTTCCAAACCTCATTGGACAGTTCATCTACACCTACTGCTTTATGTAATTTAGTTTTTCAACCGCTTTCTGCATCTCGTCTATAGTGATCTCCTTGTTTAACAACTCATTAGTGCAATGTGGTGATGTACGGATAATTTCATCTTCAAGCAAACATGTTTTACAACAGATATTTGCTAAGAATTGATTATCAAACAGATGGAAGCTGTTAAAGATACTTTTACTCTGCGACACAAAGATTTTGACAACAATTTTGTAATTCAGTATTCCAATATGGTTGTTTAATTCTGTAATATTTCTTTTGATTATGTTTTTTTTATATACTTTTGGTCTATATTTACTCATTTCTTTATTTAATATCATACAGAGATGTTTATAGAAATAGTTTATATTATCCTGTGTTTTTTCCCCCTTTTCTAACTGGTCAGAAATACTATTGAGAGCTTTATAACAAACATCCGAGGCTAAGAAATGATCATGAAGCTTTCTCATTGGTCTGGTTATTTGCAGATCAGAGTCAACTCTTTCAACAGATAATTTTGCAATTTGAAAACGCAAATAAAGTATAGAATGATCAGAAAGCCTACATCCATCATCTATCATATTTATCACCTGTTCCTCATTTCTTTTCTCTAGCTTGAAGAGTAAAAACTTTCAATTCTACAGAGGTTTTAAGGTCAACTACAGCTTTGCCCCTGACAGAGATAGAAGTAAAATGATCATTTTCTGGAGTCACTCTTCCATTCAAAACACAACATTTTGAGTCCTTAAGAAAATCAATAAAAGTTTCTCCATGTTTATTCAAAACTGTACCTAACACAGCTCTGACAGGAACCTAATCTTCGTCAGCATTCAGCTGAGGTGGGCAATACGACTATTTAAATCTCCACTTATGTAAATAGAGTCAACATCAGCTGCATATATTAATGATAATAAATGAGCAAAGAAAAAGTCAGCATTACGACCCCAAGTCGAGGTTTCAGGAGATAAATAACAGATTATTACAAACAAATATTGAGACATTACATGCTGAAAGCGCAAACAGAGGATTCCATCATGCATTTTGTCCACAATCCTTATTGAGAAATTGTACAAAATGTTGTTATATCTCACACAGGCTTCGCCCTCTACTGGACTCTATGGGTATAACTCCTCTTCCAATCGCGTACACGCGATG
>JBAMHV010000008.1:17492544-17505863 GCA_037177535.1 Pseudomugil gertrudae
ATACACTGGCAACCTTCTTGCTGCGAGGCCACAGAGCTAACCAACCTGCTTGGAAGATAAATAATATGTGCCTGGCCAGAATATCAAAGTTGTTTATGGTTTTGCTTTGTCTCACCCTTTAACTTTATGTTACATTTAACTCCCAACACTTATTATCTAACTGGCAAGTATTAAAGTAATAACATGAATGAAAAGTAAAATATAATTTTCTTTAGTTGTGAACAACTAAGCTAAGAAGGCAGATACTATTACTTTTCAGTTCACTGGTGCATGTGTGGAAATGGTGCAAAATGTCTACAGAACCACAGAATGTGTGTGACTGGTATCACAGCTAGCATGGATTATGCAGGTATCAAGTATTCATCATGAAATTATTTCTTCTCAAATTTCCCTTTACACTAATCAGTTTTTATTCCTAAAGGTTACACAAAGACTTCAGCAGCTTCCAAACCGAGTAGCACAAGCGGGGTATTGACCTGGTCTGATGTTGATGCAGATCAGATGTGAATTCAGTGTGTTTAAATGTGTATTCTTCACAGAATGTATTTACCAGATTATCAGCCAGGGTCACTTTCTGTACACACATTATCTCACTTATCAATTTAGTACAAATTAACATGTTAAATCATAATTCCCTGTTTTAGTTAAATTGTTCATCTTCTTTTCTAACCGTGAGAGAACAGACAGGTGAATATTTGGATAAAAATTTTATTTATTAAGATCAGAAACATAACTGTGTAATTTAAAAACAGAAACACTGTTAAATTTAGTACAGTTAAATTTAACTTTAAATAACTATCTTTAAAAAAAGTACAGCAGGTGGAGGATATAAGATGGTTGTGACAAAAATGTGTCATCATTTACTATTAAACAATAACTGACTTGTTAAGCCGTTCCTGGTTTACAGGAGCTGTTAGCTGCTGTTGGGTCTTTATGGGTTGAAGAATCCCTCCTCCTGTGTCTTATTGTGTGTCGACAGTTTCCTGATTCATAGAAAACAAGATTAATAAAAATCGGATCCAGATCACTATCAAATTCCATCATACAGTAAATAACATCATACAGATATTTGGCTTCATGATGTCAGAATGAAATTAAAATCCACAATAACCTTTACAGATGGGCATAAATTTATTTTCCCCAAACTTTTGAATGTGTATGTATGTTTTAATGTTAAGCATATATTGAACAGCATGCTGTTCTATATATGCTTAACATTATATGCTATATATGCTATTTATGCTTGATTAAACATCATAAAGTGTCTGAACACGAATGGAGCACGAAACATTCTGATTCAGTGACAGCTTGTGTCTTAACAGTCCTCTTCATCGTACTGCTCACATTTAGACATCATCAGACCAAAACAGGGGTATTGAGATGACATGGGGGTGCCATCTTCAGCACTCCATAATTCAATCTGATTACAGTTGAGGGTGCTTTGATTTATTAATTTGATTTACTTCAATGCATCCATTTTTCCCATCCAGGGTTTTTCCTAACTCCATGGTTATTTCAAACCTTTAAACCCATTCTGTATCCATTAATCAAGTAATCATACAAACTTATTTCCAGTATTTTTATCAATTAATCAATCTTTATTAAGCAATTTTCTATTATGCGTGGGTTCTCTCCAGGTACTCCGGCTTCCTCCCACCCACAAGACATGCATGTTAGGTTAATAGCTATGGTTAAAAATGACTGCTTATCATATGTAGGTCACTTTGGATAAAAGCGACTGTATAGTATAGTATTATACTAAAGCAGCTCAAGCGTTTACATTAGAGAAAACAACTCTGAATACATATAAAACATCACACAGTCAAGTATAAAACATCTGAGATGAATAAGATACCAGATTACACCCTTATATACACACATACACCTTCCGAGTATTCACTTTCACCTACACAGTACACATTGGTTAATGCATGTGCATATCACAGAAAACTGAAAAAGACCCATCAATTCAACACCACTGACTGCTTAGAAAGTGCATTGGTATACAGTTGACTGTGAAGCCACAAGCAGGTAATTTTGTGTATTTTATTGCATAATAACTACGCATTGCTCAAGTGCATCTTTTATATGACTAAAGCTTGAGCAGAAATGCAGTTAAAAACCAAGGTGCTCAAACTGCTTGAGACACAACATGTAATGACTAACTTTGAAAGAGCTATTGCTAATTAAAGTATTTAATATCATTGTCACCCAACTATCAAAGTAGCATATACAGCTATGCTGTTTCAATAAAGTAGTGAAAACCAACAGGCAAGGTAATGCTATGATATTGTAACAATATACCAAACCAACAGAACACCAGCAGCTTCTTTGCGTCCTCTAACCTGAACTGAGTATGCATGAGGTGCAGTTGCATGTTTGTAGTATTACCATTATATTTTATTTAAGCTATAAACAAATTACACATGAAGCAAATTTTGTCCAGCTTTGTAAGATCTCATCACCATAAAGATGTTTCCAAGCCTTCAAACCTGATAAATAAATTTCATGCTCAGTAACAGTGGCTACAAGGTTAGCTGCCACCTTCGTGGCCTCTGTTGTTTACTGTTCATTGCCTGGTGTGCTTTGATTTTTACTTCATGGAGTTCCTCATGCTTCTGCAATTAGACCATAGTTTTCTCGTTATACATGCCTCCCTTAGGTAATATCATTAGACAACATGGTATGAACTTTCATAGCTATGCAGATGATATCCATGAAACCCAATGAAACCAGTTTATTTGATTACAAAGATGCTTAAAGACCTAAAAGTCTGACTCTTAATTTTCTTCTTTCAAACTCAGACAAGACTGAGGTCATTGTCTTTGGGACTGAAAAACAAAGAACAAAACTGTCTAGCTATGTAATTAATCTAGATGGCATTAATTTGGCTTTCAGTACTACAGTGAGAAACGAAGTTATTCTTGATCAGGATTTGTCCTTTGGCTTGCATTTTAAACAGATTTTTAAAACTTTTTACATATTCTATGCATTGCAAAAATTAGGGACATCCTGTCTCAGACAGATGCAGAAAAATTAGTCCATGCTTTTGTTACTATTGGACTACTGTAGTTCCTTTTTAATAGGCCGTCCCAAATATGCATTAAGAAGTCTCCAGCTGATCCAAAACGCTGCAGTGAGGGTTCTGATGAGAACTAATGGAAGATTAGATCATTTCTCTAGTTTTAGCCTGTCAATCTGCTTCCTGTTAAATTTAGGAAAGAGTTTAAAATTGCTCTCTTCACATATAAAGCCCTTTATGACCAAGCTCCAGTGTATAACACTTCGCTCTCAGACTGCAGTGTGGTTCCCAGTCTCTCTAAACAATGGGAGGGAGAGCCTTCAGCTATCAGGCCCCTCTCTTATGGAACCAGCTCCCAGTGTGAGTATGGAAGGCAGACACCTTCCCTACCTTTGAGATCAAGATAAAAACATTTATTTTTAGGTTAGGTGCTGAATTTCGAATTCACAGATTCAACTATTAACAGCAACACAAGTGTTCAGTAAAAGTAATAGCTTCATAAAACACCACTAGCATCATCATTAACTGTTACTTTTCAGTATTCATCACCACAAAAATAAAAACAACTAAATAATTTCCTAATAAACTTACCGTCTCCACCTCTGAAGTTAGTCCACATCTTCTGGGGCCAAAGCCCTATTTCTGGTGTAATCTGTTGGAACGTTTTGATTAAACTGGTCCAGGAAGGTAAAACAGTCCCATTTAAAGTATGCGAGCAGACCAACAGCTTCTTTAAAGTGAAGGTTTATAGGAGGATAAATACTCTCCAGTGCATTTCAATCTGAGGTTCCATCTTGTTGTTTTCTGATGGCAGCTGATGTTTGGTGGTGCTGAGAAAAATCAGGTCTAGACATAGGTGGGCTGAAAGCCAGCAGGTGGGGTTTATTTATCTGTTGCGGTGTAACTTAAGTGTAGGAGTCTTGTTTGTTTGATGAAACACTTTATTTAGAAGTCAGAGAAGAGTTGTTTGTATAGAAGGTTTGGGTCTGGTAATGATTTAGAACACCGCAAGAGACACGTTCAAGCATTTAGGGAAGGGACGTCGGTCGCTATTCAGCTTTACTAATTACCAGAAGGTTAGGAAGCAGACATTCAAGCTATGCTCATCTCAAAAAGCATTTTCACTTGCATAATTTCTTACTTATTGTGCAGTGTATTTGACTAAATAACAGCTCTATGGACAAATTACTAAAGGCCCCCTTTCAAAAGTTGTGGCGATAGTGAAATCACTATTTCACTCAGATGGTAAATTATGATGTTAACATCCATAGATACTTAATTAAATAGTCCCCAGGGAGCATCAGAAAGATGGAGACAAAATGTGAAAATACAATAAAAATGTCTTTTTCAGCTTTTTTCACTCCCTTTGATGAAGATAAAAGTGCTTTTATGCAGTCTGACCTGGAGTGTATACAGTGTATAGAGACTGTATACAGTCAACTGGAAAGATGGTCATCAGGCATATAATCACTGTTGCCAGTCATGATGATACATAGCCTCCACTGTCTTCTTACATTTTACAAAACAAACATTCAATATATTTACTACAAGGCATCTATTAAGACATCTAACCTGAGTTGAACTTCTCTATAATGCCATAGCATATCAACAAAAATAACAAAAAATAGCTGCTTCTGCTTCAGCTGTAGAGCTTTAGATGCTTAGTTACAACAGAGAAATGTGGAATTTCATGCCTGAATGTATTTCTTGTATTTAAATTGCAAATACAATTGCTAAATGAACAACACATCAAATTTAAACCATGCACATATATAGTAGATGTTAACATATGAGACCCATGATTTATCACCCATGCAAAAAGAGAAACACTTGCATCTCTTATGCAATCAGTGCACACACCTAGAACAGTCATGTGTCCAATGGCTCATCTAAATCTATTTTTCTCACAGGTATCAGAGTACTGTATGCTAAATATTAACTTTCACACAAAACAACTACATTTAGCCTGCAGAGCATCACTAACATCAAACTAAATGTTACTGGCAACAGTCCAAAAGTCACCAACAGTCTATCCAATAGGCCCTCTATGTGCGTTGTCTCTATTACTGTGAGATTAGTTAGGATACACCAGGTGTCTTCCTGCAGGATTTGTAGCACCCAGTGCAATTTAAGACCACATCTTTGCAGGAATACAAATGCACGTTGAAATACTGGAGAGATGCTTCAGCCTGGATGTGGGAATTAACAGTAAAGAAGTGCGCAGCGCCAACAATGATCAAGTTAAACTGGAAAACTGTCTCACAGCTGCGTTTTGATGCGTACGAGACACCTGGTTGATGAACTTTTAATATTTTCCTTACTTTGACCAACAAATGCCAATATTAATGTTACGCTTCATACTCACATCTCTGGTTGCGACGCCTGCCTTTATACATGGTCATGCCGGGACAGATAAAAAGCGTTTCCAGTGGAGTTTTCTCCCCTTCTCTGCCCGTCATCTGTCGGACTGATGCTGAAGCATCTGCGGATTCAGAGTCCGAGACGAGCTGCCTCGGACCGTACCATTTACCCACCTAAACCCGGGGGGAGAGGGGGGAACCATGCGTAGTACGGAGGAGGGGGGGTGCCTCAACTACAGCTATACGGTTTAATCAGTAAAAACCATACAATGTATAAAAAATGGGTAAAAACACGTTCATTAAGAGCCTTTAGGGAACAATATTTATAAGAAATTAAGAAGGAATGTCTTCTTCGGAGGATTTTAATAAATAAATAGGTATAAGCTTTACTACAAGTAAAACAGTTTCTTACTGTATGTTTCATACATTCTTTGTTTTTAGAGTTTGCTTTTTGCTCCCAATTTAAAAGTTTTGTTAATCCGTTAATTACCCCATCCTACGTTTGCAAAGTTCCATAAAAGTCTTTATACAAAAATATTTATTGCTGCAGGGTCTTCTATTATCTACTAAAGTTATTTTGTATTGTTTGAAAGAAGATCTATTTTTCCTACTTGTAATTAAATAGATTTTGCTGGATACATATGTGAACATATATCAAAATAATATAATATTAATATAAAATGGAGAAAATATCATTATTGTTTCTTTGCAGAGTTTGAGGAAATGTCTATATGATATTTAAACCCTAGAATTGCACATGAAAAAAAACAATGAACGTGATCTGGGCCTGAATATATAATTGATTATTTTGCTTTCTCTCTTTTTTAGAATTGGCCTTCTACCTTTTGCCTTACTTTAAACCTGCTAGCTTTGTTAACTGTATCATCTGCTACTATGACAGACTTTGGACTTGATCTGCTTTTAGGTCCTCTTTTACCCTTTTTGAAAAGGTTACCAATACATATTTTTACAAAAGTGTAATGAGATGGAATCAAAGCATAGTGTGGGAGATTTTAAACCAAAACCATAAAAGCTGAGAGCTGTCACGCTTAAAAAAAGAAATAACATGTTATCTCAAATGAATAGTTTAATTATTCTGGGATAAGAATTCCCTTTTTCAAATTACCTTTTATGTTATTAGTTTGTAAAATGATTGAACCATTAATTAAATTAAAGAATAAGCCATGCATACCTTTATCTACTGTTAGAGATTCTGACCAACTGCGAACCTTCCCAATAAATTTGGTGCTAGCTAGTCATCTTACATCTCACAAGAACATCTTGTTATCTTGAGAAAACAAACATTGTTATCTTGCGACAAACAATTACAGAAAAAAAGACAAGGTCAATTACTGAAGATAATTATGATTCTTAACTTGCTATCATGTAAAAACGAGCTTGATGAGGATGCAGGAAAGGCTGCTCTCAGCTTCCTTACAAACCAATAAGATGTCATTAATGGTCTGTTTGTGAAACAATGAGAAACAATGATGCTGCAGGAAAATGTGGACTTAATGCATTAGTAGCTCACAGCAATACTCTGACTGCAGAGATGTTGTGAAGTCATCTTGAAGACGTATCAGCTATGCTCTCTAATGTATCTTGCAAAAGATTTCTTGAATTGTCAACAGCCATTTATGAGTACAGATACCACCACCCCCCCTCTTTTTACACACATACACACAAACACCACCATCATTTGTGTTATTCAGCTCCTTAAGCACTCCTGCATATACACATATCTACAGAATTATATTAAATAAATCCTCTAATTATTTATTTCATGACCAATTCCATTTTGTTCTTGCACAGCAAAGATGCTTTGCTGATTTTAGTTTAATCAGCTTTTTCCTCCATTAAAACATAAATAAATTAATATGTTTAAAAAGCAGAAATGTCTATTGCACTAAATTAATTATCTCACAAAGAGATAACAAATTACTGTATGTTTGAAGGAAAAGGAAGAAAGAAAAGCTTACATTTTCTTCCATATATATATATATATATATATATACATACATACACACTTCTAACAGTTTTCAAGCCATATGTCAGAAGATATATACCATGTGTTTTTTTTTTACATTACAGCTTCAAGAAAATTAACATTTGACCACATTCTAGTCATCATTTCACTCTTTCATTCACTGAGAATGACATTGTCAGCATCTAATTAATCTGCCAAGTGTTTTTTTTTTCATTTAATTTAAAGGAGGAGGTGTGGACTGAGAAGACAGATTAAAAACGCAGATTGGTGAGGGGGTGGGGATGGGAGCTTTTGAAGCGTTTGGTCTCGGTGGAACAAGGAGCTGTGTAATTATAATATCAAATTACCGTGACATGGTGTTTGCGGCTGTCTTGTGCTCAGCCTGACGTCTTGGTGGTCTACGCAACTGAAAGCTAATGAAAGCTGAGTGTAACACATTCATGTAATCAAGGCTTTAATGCAATGTGCACGTCATCTGTTGTTTCAGTGTGATGTCTTTACAGATATTACAAAGTGAATGTCCAAGAATTTATTGAGAGTGAAGAAGCTGGAGGGGAGTTACATGCATGCAGAAATCTATAAAGGAAGTTTATTTGTGACATAATTTTTTTAATTCAATTTAAGTTTCAAACCATCATTACCATTAATCATTGAAAACTTACAGAAAAAGAAAAGTGTGCATGTCTAAGGCATTTAATGTTTTGTAAATATAACTGATTATACATTCTGCAGGGGTTGCATGTAAGGTTTTCCTGCCTAACTGCTGAGGATGCAGATGAATGAAACATGTTGTCGGACCACACTGGTCTCAGTGCTTTGCTCTCAGCACCATCTAGTGTCCATGCAGATGTAAAACGAATGAATGTGTATGCAGAGCAGTTCTACTCTTATCATGCTGAGAAGGTTCTACTTGTAATTACGCAGAAGCTTGAAATCTTACAGTCAAATTTACTTTGACTTTATTTAATCATTTTTGTGTATATTATTACTGTATTTTGTTCATTTTGTGCCAGTTTATTAATCTGTCACACTTCATATACTGCACTGCCAGGTTGATTAATAACATTTTCTACAAAGTCAAATAACAAATAAACTTTATCTTCTCAACTGAACGAGCAGATACAGTAATAATTCTTGACTTAAGTATGAGGTTCTGCAATCTGTTTTCTAACCACAGAGAGGCACTCAAACTCTAGCAGAAACCAGTCACACAACAGTGATCTGACATGACGCGGCATATTCACAGCAAGATCTGATGATAGAAAAATGAAATGGTGAGAATAGCAATGCATCTATGTCCATATTTTTATCCACAGATGCAAAAAGTAGGAGGAAATCTGACTTGCTGAAACAAGAATAAACCCCTCCCTCACTTTCTTCATTATCAGTAGGCATCTTCAATCTAAAGTTAAATAGCCACCACTCCAGGACCCCCACCAGCAGCATCACTGAATGTCACATTTATTTGCTCTAACTATCTAAAGTCATCTTATGGTCCAGTCAGTCATGTCTTCAGAAATAAAAGCTGTCATTAGAGATTCGGTATCTCCTGGCTATTAAATTTACTCAAGCATGGGAAGATGTGCTACCTCAGAGGGACAAACTGTTCATTGCATATCCAGGATGTCATGCATTTGATTCTGACCTTCCTGTTGTATGTCATACAGTCATATAACTGTACACCCCCCCCCCCTCCCCCATTCCCCATTTTTTGGGCTTTTTACACTCTTCACTGAGTGTAATTTAAAGGCACTGAAGAAACTATCAGATCTTATCTGGTGCAGGTTTCACACACTGCAGGAGCCTAATCAAATATCAAGTTCATGTTTAAAAGATAAGCTATTAAGGGTTAACTTTCCCAGAGGAAGGAGAATATGGCACAGAAAAGATTTCTGCTGCAGAGGGGGACATTACTGTAGACATGGGCAGAATACCTCTGACACTTATGGTACATTGTTCATTTAGCTTACTTTATTGCACATGTGTGCATAAATGTTCACTAATAGTTTGTGTTTACAGGACAGAGCATCAATATGCAACACCAAGCAAAGAAAGACATTTCTTTGACTGCTGTATGAGGACACAATTCCACCTGAAATCTGACTTTAACATCAGTTTTGTGTGGTGTTTCACTGTTGTATTCACTGAACGCATCATTGTTTATTAATATGCATATCAATAGTAAAAGCTCTTTAAGTAGATGCAGATTGGGCATGTGAATTTATGCTGACAGAGTGAATATGTGATGTGTCTAGAAAACCCTTTGCTTGTCTGTGATTTATTTTTATTGTCTCTAATAAGGGCCCTTCTCTGGCCAAATGATCTGACATGCTGATTTGCACTGAAATAAAACCTGAGATGCAGCTTGAAAGAGAGCTGACATACACTAATCTTTGCAAGGGCAAAAGCAGAGCTGGAATTAGTGGCTAGATAGCTTAGCTTTACTTAGCTTTGCCTAAAAGCTGTAAAAATAATGGAATCACACTTTTTGCCAGGGCGTGGTTAAAGTAAAAGATCTGCTGGGTCTGAAGCTCTCTTATTAACATGTATGTTCTGCTATTTTAAATATATGAGGTGATGTTAAAACAGCCACCTTCAGTTATCTTTGCTTATAGCTGTGAGGCAAATTGACTCCCATGAGATAGATATTTGCCTTGTAACCCCACACCTGCCGCTGAACGAGAAACAGAGCCAGAGCAAAGATGCAACACTTCCATCAGTGTGGTTACGAGGAACAGCAGACATTTTCACAGATTTTCCTTTCTTTCACCACACCAGCTGCTGCCAGGCTTTACACTAAGTGCATCAGCTTCTGTCTACAGCTCAAGACAGAAAGCTAAGACTGTCTGTTAAGATGATTTTTTTTGTTGATAACGAATATTTGAGGACAAGCTTTATTTTAAGTTTATTATTTCCATCATATCTTACACTATGACAGCACTCCAAAGTACCAACACCTTTAAATATGGTAATATTGGTTTAAAAACCCTGACCATTAAATTGAACAAATGTGATTTTACTATAATTTGCAAGAATCTTTTTTTATACCCTGATACTGACAGTAAATGTCTGAATGTGAGTATTGCAATGCATATAAACTGGACACACTATGGAAAGTAGAGACTGTTAAGGAGGGAGATTATTTAATGACAAAAATAAAATATATTATATTTCTCATGTGCTGAAGGAGAAGAGGTTAAATATATCAGGAAGTCAGTCATCCTCATTTTTATTAGTTTATAATAAGTAAATTTAACCAATTAAGGAAAGAATTTAAACTATTGATTTCCATTTAGTCTAGAGTTTATAATAGGCAGTGAGGAAGGAGCTTATCTCATAAACAGTTCAGACATGAGGACCTTATTATGGATATGATTTGTCAGAGGGGTTATGGTTTATTCTGCCATAACTGTTCACAACATACATGAGCCACAGAGAAATACATAGCACAGAAACACACAGTTAGAAATTAAACATTTTTCCCAGACTTACTAAGTTAATTAATTACAGTGATGGACTGCAAATCTATCCAGCATGTCCCTTGTTTCTGGCATCGTGACAGAGCACTGGGGTTGTAATGATGCTGGCTCACTGTTTTCGATAGTGGTACTTTGAAGCAGAGCACAAAATTGGGGAAAAAAACAACAACTACAAAACAAAAAGCAGCAACATTTCTGACAATGTGACAATGAAATTAAATAAATAAATACAAAAAACAGAGCACATCTAAAAATGCAAACCAAGGACAGTGACACAGAAAACACAACAAAAAGTCCAGAAAGCAGCATTTTAGAACTCACAAAACACTGAAATGGGAAACACGAGTCATTTCAGAGAGCTTAAAAGTGAAACAACAGAAAAACAAAAAAGAGAAAACATTAACAGAAAATACAGCAAATCTAAGACAGTAACATGAACATGAAATATTGTGGTGTTTAGTTTCATTGTTCCTCACCTTTTTTATTCACTTGTATTAGAATAATATTGATCTGTATTTCATTTACTTCATTTCACAATTTGCAATCACTGCAAACTTGTTACACTGTGGAAAAAGAACTCCCTTAGAAGCATCATGCTTATGAAACAGTAGTCCTACACCACCTGACCATCATCCCACAGTCTGCAGGAGCTAACATATAATGATGCGACCTGCATCAATCCGTCACATTAAAGTAAATAAACAAATATAAGGGACAGACGGATACTAGTTTGTTTTTTGTTTTAGAAAGATGCAGTATAATATGTACAATAATCTATTTTTATATTAATATCATATTTTAGGATTCCTGCAGAAAGAAAAACTGCTTCAACCTCTAAACTGCAAGGCTCACAGAGTATTTAATCTATAAACATTATACATAAACTCTTGTAGACCTCTTAGGGCTTTTTTTTTTTAATTTTTTTGCATTTTGAGTATTTTGTTGGTATTATTTCAGATAATGTTACAATAATTCACCTGCCTTTAAAGCACCAGTGAAAATATATATAAGATGTACAACAATTAGGGTTTTGTGATGCTTTGTTTGTTGGTGTGGTCTTCAGGGCAGTGCTGTTTGTACAGTCATTACCTAAAGGTTTAGGCTATAGCCTGTGAATAGCATTTACATTGGGCAATAAAAAAATGGCAGGATTTGCTTCAGTCATGCACACAACATAGTTTTACTTCAGCCATCCATCAAAGTTCTACAGGTAGACACTCTGTGTTCCTGAGGCTCATAATTATTTACACTGCGAACACAACTTGGCTTTGCAGCTTTTCCGCTCATAATTTCAAAGCCAAAAAATGCATGAAACTGGGCAAACTCAAGGTTGAATTAGAGACATAACTGCAGCGCTCTTATTCATATTTGATGAGAAATGAGAATTGGTGAAGTACTTTTATTTTCAATGGAGGAGGCTGAATCAATCAATAAGTAATATAAGGAGGATTTACAGGGATCTACTAAAACCCCATGTGAACTGAGCTTTCATTGTTACCTGTGTGTTGTTGACCAGCTGTCTCTTTCTACTCCCCCGTCCCCCTCATCCTCTCAGTCTTTCGTATTTTATTTAACTCCTACTTAATTTCAGATCTTTGCACTGGCTGCATTTTGATTTATTGATTAATTTTTAAGATTTAACCAGTTGAATTTAAGGTAGATCCAGATATATAGCAGGCCTATTGCAGAATTTTTGGCCATAAACAGCATGAGGTCGACAGTAGCTCGAGGTCTTCTAATATTAAAAAGTAGAGTTTGCCATTCAGGCTGCAAGAGCAAAGAATAACGTGCATGAAGGTCTCAGAGTAAAACTGTATTGCATTTCCAATCTTAAAGCTTATTTTATGTGAGTTCATAGAATTATCTTTTTGTTATTGGTATTGACCCCAGTTTTATGACCCATAGCTTGCTTTTTAAATTAACTGCTGGTTAGAGTTTATTGCTTCTATATTACTTTGTATTTTATTTACTGCAATAAGAATGTGTACAGTGATACAGAAAAATGCTGTTGTGAGGGTTGTATGTCACTTGTTTTAATGCACTTCCAGATGAGAGGGATATAATTCTTTGTAATACTGTAAACAATAGGCTGGAAATTAATCTTATAAACATAAACACAACAGTGTCTTTGCAGTGAGGAATATTAAAGCAGATGTGAGGAACGTTTTAACAGTTTTAGATTACTAACAGTGCATGTAAGTATTTGGTATAAGTCTTGAATTATAGGACCATTTTTTAGTTTATTAAAAAACATGACATTTTACAGTAATTACCTACCTACCTATACTTCATGGCATATACGTATATATACATACATATATATAAGGGGGGGGGGTTAGGGTTATGTGTTTTGTGGACTTGGAGAAGGCATTCGACCGTGTCCCTCGGGGGCTTCTGTGGGGGGTGCTCCGGGAGTATGGGGTACCGGACCCCCTTGTTCGAGCTGTTCGGTCCTTGTACGACCGGTGTCA
>JBAMHV010000008.1:17517688-17532607 GCA_037177535.1 Pseudomugil gertrudae
CTATACTATACTATACTATACTATACTATACTATACTATACTATACTATACTATACTATACAGTCATTTGGCAGATGTTTTTATCTAAAGCGACTTACATATGATAAACATCTCAGCAAGAAAGTGTATAATCCACTATATAATCCATACACTTAACTAACAGAAGAATTAGTTGTTTAGGAAAAGGGTAAAAAGGTCAATTCATAAGTCAGACAGAGTTCACAGAAAGTCAAATATCTGAAAACGCTGCTTCAGCTGCAGGACGGGGAGCTTAAAATGGCAACAAACTAAGGAATCCTGTAAAACTGGACCTGGATCCAGAAATTGGATACAAAAGGGTTTTGTTAATGTACATTGTAGTCTCAGCTAAACAAACAATTACAGCTTCTGTCTTCCATAAAAGAACCGTTTATATAGCAAACACAGGAAGACAGGATGAATTTTTATGTAAATTTTAGCTACGTTGACAACTGAGTGAACGGGAGGGTATGACGTTGAAAAAGTCTCATTTTAACTCAGAGCAAATGAAGTTAAAAAGGGAAAGAGAAGAAAGTTATTATTTACTGGCTCATGAAAGCAATATTTTGACTGGCTGATTTCAATTAGGGATCAAGACCAAACATGTCTGTATTTTTAACATTAGCACGTTCTGTTAAACTTGTTTATAAGCATGACACTAAATCTCTGGAATCCTAAATGTATTTTTTTCATTGCCGTCACAGTGACTTGATTATTATAGTTAAATTATATAACTGTACAGTAATTTATAAGCCTAGTTGTTTATTTGTATGGTTACATATACATTAGAGAGCACCAAACATCATTCTGGATGAAAATTATAATAAAATTATTTTAAAACACAACTTGAAAACACCACTCCTGTCTGGCGTTAGTCCTGATTGGGAATGGTAAACAGCTCTATCATAAAGCCTGACTGTTATTGGGGCTGGAGGAGACTAGCTGCACTGGATACATTGCTCTGGGAGCTGATGTGTCACTGCTTTGGTGAAACCAAATTAAGCATAAATAAACAAGGATAACCAGACAATCCTTGCTTAATCCCTTATCTCAGTTTCATTAAACAGCCCTTTGGACACATTGTGGTACTCAATGCTAAATTAGCTTCTGCGTCATCTGCACTACTTACCACTGTCTTTGCAAACTCTCAAGATTGCCACTGCTCTGCAGTGATTAAAACTTAGTTGGCCCATGGGGCTCCCCTGGCTTTGGGGCCAAAGCATTTGCCCATAGAAGATGTTTTTTTTTCCCTTTATCCCTCTCTAAGTAAAAACGGCTCATGTCCACAATACTCAGAGTTTCTTCGCACCTAAAAACACATTCCTGTTGTCATTTAATTGATTATAATAATCTTAGATTCAGACATCCAGGCTCTGCTCAGGGGAAATTCACTAGATGCATCGCCATTAGAGCAGCTTTTTGTGCTTCTTAAAGAGTCTCAGCTGCCATGTTAAGATTTCCACCATGTAGTCATGCATGAAGCGAGAGGTGAAGCTTTCCAGAGATTACAGTTCTTTATTTCCCTGCCAAGTCAAGAGCCATGGCAGATGAACGTAACCACTGGTATTGTTTGCTTGTTTGTCTGTTTGTCTGTAAGATTATGCAAATATCCTCAGGAAAAAATGCTAATCAGCAAGTTCTGTAGAGCATTTTAAAGCAATGTCTGTAATTATTCAACAATATAATTGAATGAAAATGTATATTGTAATGCTTTCTCAGTTTAACTGAGTACTTTTGATGCATGACAAACTACAAGTCTGCTGTTAAAGGTGTAAATAAAAAATGAAGTCATTTATTAATCTTATAAATTTGTATTTATAATAAAAGATAAGTAAGATTTCATGAAAACCCTTTTTTAATATAACTGCATGAACACATCTCAAAAACTTAGGACAAGTACATGTTTCTTTAATCATAACCTCAAGTAAAATACCTTCTTTTTTATCAACACTGTAACAAATGGGGATGCAGGAGACCAGCCAGCTGCTGGACCTATTTATTATTACCATTCCCGTTCTTATCTGATATAGAATATCAAGCTATCCAACAGCAGCTGGTGTTATTTTTTTTCATATTTTACATTTCATGATGCACAAAAAGCTTTTAAGTTGGTGAAAGGTCTGCAGGCAGGTCGTACATGATCTGTACTTCTTGTTGACACGCCAACATTTTAGAGAATATTACTGTGACCATTTCCTGTTAGTGCATCTGGTTCACCACTTACAACTGCAGAACAGTATAGCTAGCAATATGAAGCTGCAGACCAGCTTCCAGTGCATCAGGCAGTCACAGTAACGAGCTACGCAGTGCTTTGAATGCTGACGTAAACTGCTCTTGAGCAAGAGTGTGTGACATGTTTTGAATGAGAATGTTGTTCTGAAGTATTTCAGAGCTTCAGGTGGAAAAAAAGGCTGAAGTGAAGGTCTTTGGTGTATGTGCAGGACAGTGTTTGAGAATATTTACTAGAAAAAGCTGTAAGATCTTAAGTTCTTACGAGATCTTACAATGATTTCTGACATGAACGGCATAAAAAGCATGACAACTAAAAACAGCTCGTACATACAAGCATACAGACAAAAAGAAAATAACTACAGCAGCTTGTTTATGTCATATTTGTCAAAGGTTTAGCGATTAAACTTAAATAAACATTGCTATACATTTCCACAGCGCCTACAAACCGCAATGAAAAACTGGTAATGGAAAAACATACTGTAACCTGAGTAAAAAAACTCCAAAAATACCACTAAAAAGTTTAAATGCAATCATGCAGTAGTTTTTCAGACATGTTGATGTAGAAGTAGCTTGCAAAAGTGTTACGGAAACAATTTTATGCAGCTACACTTTACAGGTTTCCAGCTTGTTAAGGGCTATAGCCCTTTCCAGGTATAGGGCTGCCTCCCAAGGGCATGAAATGTCTGGTGCCACAAGAAGTTCATCACACAGCTCAATGAACATATTTCAGATATTCACCTATAAATTCCTCTGTGACGATCCTTGCTCTGAAATCCCTTATTCATGTCTCATACATGTGAACTTTGCATTTAAACCATCACCTTCTGATTTAGTCTTCTAATGAGGACAACAAATGAAATACCTCCTTCAAAATTCAAAATATTATAGATCTTCATCCTTCTCGAAGTGAAGCGGGGCGGGATTTCAGCTAACACCATTCAGTGGAAACATGCAAATTACAATTTTCCTTTCTCAAAATTTTAGAAATGCAGCTTCTATGAAGAACTGGAATGGAAACACAGATTTTTCATGTGAGTTTAGCAAATATTTTACTCACTTGTTCAACAAATAGTTTATGTAAAAAAAGACTTAGATTATATTAATTTATTTCTAAGGAAATTCTAAGTCATATACTCGGAGATGCAGGTATAGTTGCCAGGAAACGTTGCCTCACAAGTGTTTGCTCTGACTGTTTTTCATTCTTAAGACCAAATCTCTCTTTTGGACTTTGGCCAAAAAAACTAAACAAATGTTTTTTTTTTGTTTCCTAAAATTCTTCAAACTGGCAACTGTTGACATCACTGAGTGGTCACCAGTGCAATGAAGCACTAAATAAGCACAGGCTGCACGAGGAACAAACTAACCACAGGGCATCTAAGTAGAGGAATTCAAAAGCTTTCAGTCTTTCTGTCCCTGCCCCTGCATGCATCACCTTACTGAGACACTTCAGGGATATTTCAGCGTTATCTTGTCAGCAACCCTCAATTACATATTTCTAATAAAATGATAAGTAGAAAGAAAGAATTGTATTATTCGGTGAGCACATACAGGGGGGTGGGGGTGGGGGACGACTTTAAAGATGATTCCTTTGCAATATTCATGAGTCTGTAAGACCCTCAAAGCCTTTTAAGAAGAAACATGAGGCATAGCTGCCGGCAAACATTTTGATGGAAACATCCCAGGCCAGAAAACAGACGGAATTCAAAGCAGCCTGATAGGCAAAACAGAAGGGAAGAAGCAGGGCTGGATTTACAACAGCACCCTTAATGCGCCAGAAATTAATACTAAATAACATCTTCATGCATCAGTGGAGCTGTGGATGCGTTCCAGCTCATCACTGGCATGCTTTTCCTGACACACCCTTTGTTTGTCTCTAAAAGTGTTTCTTAAAACAGAGAAGTCAGAACTTGACAAAGATGCTGTTTTTTTTTTCTTTGAGGTTTCAACTGCATCCTCTCATGTTGCAAAGGTTCCAAGTTTAGGTATTTCGTGGATCCTCTTTGGTTGTTTCACACTGACAGTCATGAGCTTCAGAGTCTGAATTCTCAGGAGATAAAGAAGCGAGAAACTGGTGAAAGTAATCATTTTAGTACTTCCTCTCTCTGATCTCTCCTCACTGACTCATGCACATTGACTCTGAATGGGGAAAAAAAGAAGAGAACTGCTCATACACGATGGCAAATACATACAGGATGTGAAGGATGCATTCAGGCCACACTCACACTGCTGCTTGCATTGCTGCATTTTATTTTTAGCCTGTTGACAGAAAACAACTAAATATGACTAACTTTAACTGTCTTAGAAAAAAAAGAAAAGGAAAATTGTGTTTTTTATATATATATATAAAAACCTTCACAGAGACACTGACACACATATCTTTCAGACTTGGGCCTTCTGGAGCCAAGTCTCGACTTCTTGTGCCTCTCTTAAAAAAGATATGGCTGCCTAAGACGGATGAACTGTTTTCTTCTGTCTCAATTCTTGTGCCAAACAAACAACTTTATTGCAAACACATAAATGTGAACTGATGTAATAATATTTTATTCAGCTTCCATTTGTTTCTACTGCTTTAAGAGAACATAGGCAAGTTGAAAGTTGATATGGATCAAAGCTTGCTCATAACTTGACCTAAATGTAGAGAAATGATTTCAAAATAAAACTCACAAATCACATGTTGACATTATGGGATATGGTGGAGCACTTTCAGGGATACAACAATTTAACAATTTAAAACCAATTCTCAAAGTCAACTTAGCAGGAATTTCAACACTGAAATGTCTCACGATGTTCAAATATGTTTGTGAAAATCCTGATAAATCTCTGTACCAAAGACACACACGGTGTCTTTGTTCATCATACCCTGAGTCAGTTCACACTGAAAAACTGATGCATCTCTGCAGTGGAGTTCATGGCATAGAGTCAGAATGATGCCTTTAAACCATAATAATCACAGTTCATCGTATTGTTCACTAATGCAAATAAAGTTTTATGCAAACAAAACAATATTTAGAAATATTCAGCAGCCTAAGATTTGTTAAGATAAACTGAAGCAAATAGAAAATAGTACATTACACTACAAAAGCAAGAATCAGAAACAGTACGGGAATCCATTAATGAATAATATATTATCAAAGTGCACATATCTGAAGCTGAATAATGCTCAGTGATTTACAATTGTTTTGGAGAAATATAAATGCCATGTAGAAATCCTCTTCAGGGACCATCTGGATTATTTGATTAACTTGATGCCAAAGCACATTCTCCTGTAAGTATAACAGCATGGCTGCTTTGTGTAAAATAGTCCGGTGCCAAACTGGCTCGCCTGCAAGTTAGACTTTGTCACACTCTCAAAATAGTTGGTACATAATGAAAATTTAAAATGCAAGAATAGTTGCCTTTGTCAAATATTTCTCAATACATATTCCTGGCATGAAATTCAAACGCTGCTCAAGGGTTTAAAATCAATAATGGAGTTTATTGGTTATTTATTTTGTTATTTACAATTTACACAGCAGTTAGAACAGGTCAAACAAATATTAATCAGTCACAAACAAAGTTGTGTAAGACTGACTTTATATAAGTTAAAAAAGAACATCAATACATGCCCGAAAAATAAAATAAAAATCTGTGTGGTAATAAGCAGCAAACAATAGCTAGCCATAGCTTAGGATACAGACTACAAAGCTAGCATAGCCTATATCATTCTGAGGTAAATAGGTTACAATAAATTATTTTTTAAACTTTAAATCCAATTTATTAATTAAATTAATGTTTTGTCAAATTTGTAAATAATTAAAAGTGTGTTAAGATTCACTTGGAAATATTCATAATTTTGTTTAATGCTTAGCTAACATCCCTTAGTTGTGATAGACTAGACTTAATAATACTTTTGCAGACAATGGACTTTTCCATTTTTTAGTGGAAGTAGTGGAAATCTTTTTAGAATATTTATAGTAATTCTCCTTATTATGTGTCGTTTTAAACTGTTTTAATTAAGGTCATTATCTTGTAATTAAGATGCTGGCAATAGAGAGCAACATGTGCAACAGGTAACACATCTGTTTTAATTTTCTAGGACAAGCTTTGTCTTTATTTAAGAAAAACAACAAGCATCAAAGTAAGTTTTTAGCCTGATAGAAGTGTAATACTTCACTGAAATGACAACCTTTTACAGGTACATTTTATTTTCTCTCTTTCAATTAATTTCATTTAAACTTTATTTGTAGGCTATAGCACTATTTCACAACAATACCATCTCTGAGCATTTTAAAAACACATGAGTTCACCTAATTAATAATAACCCTGGTTAAAGAAAACATGCATGAAATAACACAGGGTGATAGTGGAAAGTAAACCTCTGGCAGAAGCCGATTAAAGGAGGGTGGCCATCTGCCTCGACCTAGGGTGTAGAGAACTCTAATACTATCTGCTCTGCTCTTTTCTGATATGATAATACATGCTGCAAGAGGTAGGAGACTTGATCAAATATCTATTAAAAATATATCTAAAAAATACTCTGTGACACTTAAGCTTTAATTGAGAGAATTTGGAGCATGAATAATGGCTGTCGCTCACATGACTGCTTTAATTTTCTGTCTCACACAAAGACAAAAAGAGAAGCATCATTATTACACATGTAAAACTGCCACAAAAAACAAATAATGCGCCTAATAAAATCAATTTATTGCTGGAGTGCAAATTGCATTATGTCTAAAGGCTAAAATCGTATCAAATTTAATGCCGAAAAATGATCAAATCTGCTATAAAAAGAGCAGAGTTAGCATAAGCTTAGATCACTGTACAGCCACCAATGTCCAAAATTATAATAAGGCTTTTTTGCTCATATTAATTTTTCTTGCTTCTTAGAGGCCATAAATTACTCAGCTAATACCCCAACAGCAGCAGCCATTGCTGA
This sequence comes from Pseudomugil gertrudae, assembly GCA_037177535.1. Lineage (NCBI taxonomy): Eukaryota > Metazoa > Chordata > Actinopteri > Atheriniformes > Pseudomugilidae > Pseudomugil > Pseudomugil gertrudae. The sequence continues at coordinate 17,524,854 of JBAMHV010000008.1, forward strand.
ATCATTCAAAGACCTCAATTAGCAATTAAGAACTTAATGAATAGAGGTCCTTGCTGGGCCATTTTGCTCCAGGCCCACTGGAGCCTAGCAGAATGTAATCTCTCTTGCAGGACTCGTACATTAAATACCGACTATCGAAATAGTATAAATAGAGAATAACCTCCTATTGCGCACATATGAGTCTTGAAGCAGTGTTTATGATGGACCAGGAATTTGCTGTGGATCCTAACAAGAGCAGATGACTATCAAGCACTACTCTTACACTTTTTTTTCTTATCTGTTCACTCCTCCAAATTACCTTTTGCATATTACTTGTGTGAGTGTGAATTGAAGAAGGAAAGGGGAAATGGCAACAAAAGGAGAGAGAAAAAGATGTGGCAGCTGAGGAAGCTGCAATAAAAGGAGGTGAGATGGAAGGAGGGAATGAGTGAACTTCAAAAAAAAGGGGAAAAGACATTTGCAATGCCAATCATATCCAAGCAGCTTAAAACTGGGCCTTGGACTAGAATATCAAAGATAGGAAATGCAGGCATACATGATGCGGTAGGTAGATAGGGCTGGCTTATAAATTATTAGTGTGACTCTATCCTTTTATATCACCATTCCATCAGCCTGTTATCATTTACATATTCTTCATACGTTTAATGAGCTGGCTCTGTTGAACTCAGAGGCTTCACTTTGTTGGAGCTCACAGCTTCATGACTGCACTAAGGAAAATACACAGCAATTCCATCAGCTTTACTGGTCCTTCACCTCCCAGTCCCTCTGCTGGGAACATTTATGGAGGTTCTCTGAAGCATGAAGACTGAGGGGAGATGATCATGTGCCCAAAAGGAGCTGTACAGCAGTGGGATTGGGGAACCTAAAGCTTTGACCTAGGACGACAGCAGGACGATAAAACAGCGAGTTGGAATAAAATCCTCTTTTTGCAGATTTTTTTATATTACAATGATAACAGGAGTGCTTGTCTCTGAAATCAGAGGAATTTCAGAAACCTGATGGTTGAGGTTCACTTAACAAAAATGATCCACTGCATCCCAGCACATTCCATTGTTGCTTTCTGAGTATTCCTAAATTGTAATTCTTGAAATGAATGACTACTCCCACATCTCTATGTATATTTGTTTAATAAAAAGGGAAAAAGAGGCACCACCTGCTGCAGCGGTGGTGTCCACAACTCCGCTCAGGGACGTGTGAACATATGCTGAGCTTTCCTATATCTCTTGGCACTGACATATTTCTCAATTTCCTTAATTCCCTTCTTGTGCGACTGCCAAATATAGCTTCTGCTTCACCATGCAAAATAACTGGGTCACTAGAGCTGTGAGTAATTAGCTGATAACATGAAAACATTTCCTTATGACACCTGGAGGCTTTAGACTGAGAAGTCATTTGGAGGAAATGGTTTGGAGTTGGACAGGAAAGGTCAGAGGTGAAAGCGGGCAGATAACCAAAGACGCTGTCTCATATCAACAAAAACTTTGAACAGGCCTTGATGTGTGTGACATGTGTGTGTGATGTGTGGATTTTCTCTGTAAGTAGTGAAATAAATTAAACAAAATGATTTTTCAAAGAAATGAAACAAATGCTAATAACAAATGTGAAATAATCCTTATAATGCAAATGAAGGCAAACTAAGAAGGAACATTTGAAACAAGCAAACTGTTTTCTATTCCGACGATCTATTGGTTCACAGTTTCTGTACTTGTTTATATGGACTTTTTCAAACCTTACAGTAAACTATATTTTAACTAGAAATGTCATTATAGATTTTCTTGGTATGATTACTGTCAGAATTTATCACAATTTTAAGATTATCACAATTATATCGCATTAAAGACTGAGCAGTCTTGATGACTTAACTTAAGCAGGTCATCAATACTGCTCAGTGGATCATTGGCTCCCCACTCCCACAGCTGGGGACATCTAATCGAGTCATCTGACGGGTCACAAAAAGACATAGTTGTGTACTTTTTGTTGTGTATTTTATGAGTAGGAATGAAACACTACAGCAGGGTGTTGTGGGTTTATGAGGAAATTCAGCATAACCATTTTCCACCTCGTTATTTGAAGAAAATCCTCCCAGTAAAAAAAAAAACAAAGGGCCATTATCACTTGTTTTTGTTGTTTACTATGGACAGGAAGTGATTTTGCCCACCTCCAGTTCTTTTCCCCCTTTTTGGGGGGTATTTTGTTTTAAACATCTCTGTCAGAGGTAGTTTGGGTTTGGTTTTGATAAATATGTTTTGGTGTTGATATGAAACGTTTCTCCTCATGAGACATTGATGGTTGGTGGTCTCCTCTGTCATCAGTGATTAGACTGAATCACTTAGCTCATTAATGATCAATAATAATTAAAAATCAACTCATTTAGATGTGCAGACAGGCACTTAGTAGGCAAAACCAGGTGAATGTTAATGTGTGACAACTTCCATTAAATGTGCTGATAATGGTCAATGTAGGCTCATTGATGAGATTTTAATAGTTCTTGAAAACAGTGGAATATTACACTTATTAAAGCCGTTTGTTAAGCTGTTTTTTTAGAAGACCTTTCATTAACCATGTCAGCAGAGATCAATGAGTGTGCACATTTCTCAGATGATTTGTTTGATATAATCAATTATTTTTAAAGACAGGTTAGTATCATTTTTATAACGGAAGGTTTGACAAATCCCCCAGATTGTGCTGTGAATTGGCTCTACAGATGCTGAATCATAACTTGGCAATCAAATCATGATGCATCTGTTTTCTAATGAGTTTAGCTTCTTCACAAACTGTCCACATCTGCTCCGCGCAGCAGCAGATGAAGCCCCCCAGGTAAACATGTCATTGATTAGGAGTTCATGCCTCGTGGCACAGCAGTAGAGTCTGTATTAGGCTTTGTGTGCAGAGATGACAATTGCAGTGGTGGCAGTCAATGACAGTCCTCATCAGATTTATGATTACACATACTGAAGAGCATTTTAAAAAGGAAGAAAATACAGCCGAATGTCTGTCTCACTCCAAAACAGTTGTAAAATGTTCATTTAAAACCACAATCAAATTATTTGCAAATCTAATAAACCAATATTTTATTTCCAATAGAATAAAAAGCATACTAGATGTTTAAACTTAAACATTTGACCATTTTGTGGAAAATATTTGCTCGTTCTAATGAGGTTAGCTGGCAAGCGGGTAGTAAGATGACAGGAGTAAACTGATTGCTTCATACAGGCATGGATCCCCAGATGTAACAATGAGGAGAAGTTCACCAATCTGTGACAAGCTGAGTCAAAAGGTTGTGGAACAACTGCAGAAAGATTTCCCATAATATAAAAAGGCAATAATTCTGAGGTTTCCGCCACCTAGAGCGTTTAATACCATGAAGATGTTCAGAGAATCAGGAGGAATCTCTGGTTACAGGACAAGGCCGAAGGACAGAGCCAGATGTTCATGATCTTCATGCGGCTCTGCACTAAACAGTCTTTTTTTTTTTTTTACTTGAACTCACTTCTAGGAATCCCTTTCTCTGAACAAAGTTCACTGTGCGATCCAAAAATGTTTTTAAAAGCTCTGTTGTGCAAAGAAAAAGCCATTTGTGAGCATTAACCAGAAACAAATGGGCTTAAAGCTCAATCAAAACGGTCTGGGTCAAACGGTCTGATGAATCAAAGTTAGATTTCTTTTTAGGAAATCATGGACAAATTGCCTTATAGACTAAAGAGAAGAGGGACCATCCAGGTTGTAACCAGTGAACAGTTAAAAAGCCTGGATTTCTGATGGTTGCATTTGTGCCAGTGGCATCTTATACATGTGCAAAGGTTAAAAAAATGTTGAAAACTGAGGTTTTGGAGAACATTTGTTCCTATCCAGACAGCATCTTTTCAAGGAAGAGATGTAAAAAGAAAAGCATAGTTCATCAATCACAACTGCCTGGCTTCACAGGAGAATTGTAAAAAGTCCAGTTACTGAAATGGCCTAACTGCTGACCAGATCTTTCCCAAAAGAAAAAAAAACATTTGGAGCCTCATGAAACTGAAAAAAAAATCCAGCAACATGACTGAGCATTTAGGATCCTGCATCAGACAAGGAGGAACAAATGTTCCTATAACTCCAGCAACTCATCTCCTCACCTCCCAGGCATTTAGAGACAATCCTAAAAAGGAGAAGATGTTACACTACGGTAAAAATAACCCTGTTCCAAAATTTTAATTGATGCGTTTGTGACATGAAATTCACGATGTACTAATATCCTGCATGAAATGGTAAAATGCCACCGTGTCATCATTGGATTAGCTGCTTATGTTGTATTAGGAGTAAAAGACTTTTGTAATTTAAATTTTATGCAGCATCCCAACTTTTTGGGAAATAAGCTTGCAAAGGGAACGTCCCAGTTTAAAATGTTAACCTAATAAACTTTTTAGCCACACTGCTACTCATTTTAAATCTATAAATAGATTAGAAACATCATTTGGAGCAGTCTGAAATGTAATATTTCTTAAATAAATGTGGAATATTAACCCAACAATGCCACATTTAAAAGGTTTGCATATAAGACAAGTGAAACTATGCTACAAGTGTGTGTTATTATTTTGTCATATGCTTTAAATATTTATCTAAATGATCCAGTCTGCGTTGGCATTTTTTTTTTCAAATGAATTTTTTTCATCTTAAGTCATATCTATTTTAGTGGATCTGATTCTTCATTCAGAATCAACCCATTTATTCCCAAGTGATAAATTCTTAATACATCTTTTCAACTCAGTCCTTTATCGGAGATAAAATACACAGTTAAACACTGTGTGCTTTTGTGAAGCTGTGCATTTGTTTTAGCAGCTATAGCAGCTCAGTGAATCCTTTTAACACAAGTTATTTCAGTTTTTAGTCATTTTCAAAAGAAAAGAAAAGATTGAGTTTGTTCCAACATTCTTCAAATCCTATTCTGGAAGTTTTATGATTATTTTATTTTCCAGCTGTGGTGAAATCTCACTCCTAGCTTTTTCTTTTTTCTTTTTTAATGCTAAGAGCAGAGCTTGGAATAGCTCGGAGTAAGATGAGTGCGGTGGAGAGGCCGTGGGGTTAGTGAGTAGAAACATTCCCGAGTTGGAAGCAAGAATCCGCTCACTCCAGCTGCCAGAGTAATGAAGTGCTGGCAGCTGTCTGTGGTGCTGAAATCAACCTCAATCTCTTGGAATAAGGAATGAAAGGAACTGACCGTGGTGCCCAGATACCAACACTGAGGCACACAGCACGTCTAAGAACAAGACTCGGCATCGGGTGTGAGCATAAGGAAATGCAGTGACTTCATACGCTGCTTTCCAGTAGTTAAATATATGGATCCTATCCCAGAGATGCCCCCAAGACTAATTCAGGTGTGAATATGTGCACATAAGGTGTCACCTAAGACTAATGTAACAATACTGTTCTGTTTTAAGTGGGTGGATGTGTGTGTGCATCTGTATGTGTGTTAAATGCACTCTTCCACAAAAGTGTTCCATTATCTTTCTTTCTTGTCTGGGTCCTTCATCTCTATTTCTCTTTGGTTATCGCTCACATGCAGGGTATAAAAAGAGACAGAGAGAAGCTGCTCCTCTAATCTGTTCTTTGACCTGGAGTTAGAAATCTGGAGCAACTCTAAAATGTTTTTCTCTGCATCTTGTAGAAGATGAACTCTGTGGTGCTTGGCTTTAAGGCAGTCTACACTGTACACTTGCTAAGGTTCAATGATCATCCCAGCCCTTGGGTGCAAAAATGTAAAGAAAGAGTCTCTGTTGGACAGAGACAGATTACTGACTGGTCAAAAGAAAAAAAATCAAGACTAAACTTTTTTCCTTCCTTCGCCTCTCTAAGCTCATAGTAATTCAGTGCTCGTATGTGTATAGGCTGGCTATTCCAGAGCCAGCCTCCCACTTCATCCCCAGTGAGAGATAAGTATTGTTTGCGTAGCAGCACATTTCATGCTCGACTTCCCCCACCTGTTTCCTGACCTGCAGAGTCTGAAGGCTGGAGTAGCTGTCAAATGTCCTCGCGCACATCTCTGGAGGATGATTGAACGGGTTTGTCTAGCTGTGGCTTCTAACCGAGTACAAAAACAAAGTTTTGTCAAGGGTTTTATAGAGGTGATCCAAGTGGTCATTTCAAAGACTTTTTCTCCATTACTTGTGGTAGATTTTGTGTGTGGCTAGATGTCTCGCCTGCAGGTTTGTAGGAAGGTTCTGGCTGCATGTCAAGGTCAAACTATTAATCAAATCTATCAGCTTCATTTGCATAATGAACTACTGCAGAATTTGCCTGTGTCTTTAAGACACCCTCTCCTAAACCCTCTCTTCCTTAAACTCCATTACCCCGTTTAGCTACTCCAAGTTTCTCTGGGAATCCAATTATGTCACATATTTTCTATTCCAAACAATCCGAGGTTCATGTGTGGCATACACAAACAGCATAGATGTGATTCTAGTCCATTTCAATTTTTGCAATAGGAAAAACAATATAAATTTAAACAGACTTGCTTAAAAATCTCCAAATTTAAAAAGGAGAATACCTGAATAGTTTCCTGATTTTTCCCAGAAAACCTTCAAAGAAACAAAACTGAGTGTAGATGAAGATGTTTCTGCTTTAAATAAAATATCTACAAGTGCAAATCCAGTTTCGGCCAATTACACCCAGTCAAAAAGCGCGCGGGGGAGGTGGGGGGGAGAAAAAAGTTCCAATTAGCTTTCTAAGCTGTGATAAGAAGCTTTAGAGAAAAATACCAAAACAAACTCCGGCAAAGTTACATGTATGGAGAAGCAAAATCCTCAAAGATGAAAATCAAAACTGTTGTTTTTGCGCCCGCAGTGAGGAAGAGCTTCCCACATCAGAGACACACTGATCAGATAAAACCACCACATCACACCAAGATAAGCCAGGGGGGAGCCAGAAAACAAGCAAAAGTCTGGGATTAAAACAAGTCAACTCGTTAAGAGGAGGACAAGAGAAAGACAGAGAAGAGGGTTGGAAAAAATATCAAGAGCGTCACAAGCACGTAGGGACTATTTTTCAGTAGATGTCGTCGGAGCAGCAACACTCAGCATCCAAGATTTCAATCACATCATGCAGAAAAGAAGAAAACATTTCCCCCCACGTCGGAACAACAAAACAAGCACGAAAGAGAAAAAGAGGATAAAAATGTGCTCTAGCAAATGTCAGTGGACGATGTACTCACCGGGCGGGAGTAAAAGGGTTCAAATAAAAAGAAACTGGGCGTTTAGCGGTGGAGGCTTGGCGGTGTGCTGGCGTGTGTACACCGAGGCTCTGCGCTCCTTTTGCGCTCTCGCTCTCCACCGGTGACTGAGTCACGTGACTCAGGGCTGGCCAGCGTTTTAAAATCAGTCAGAGCTTCTCATACACTGAGGTGTATGCAGTGCAGGACTACATGGGAGCTTTTTTTTGGTCAGTTTTCTCTGAATTGGAGCAGAATTCCCCCCTGAGTGGCTACGGAGGTCCGTGCGGGATGAGGGGACACATTTTTCTAATTTCTCCTCTCACTGAACTAAATAAGTTTACAGTATGGGCAAAAGTTTAGTAGTTCTTTATTGCCAGGCAAATATTAAATAGGTGCAGCCATTTGTAAAAATTGGCAGAAATGTACATTTAAGTAAAAAAGTTTAAAAAAGAGGATAATGAGCTGATTTGAAAAGCTTGAAAGCCAATGTTTGGTTTAATTGGCTCTGTGCACAGCTCCACTACTTCCTGAATTTAGGCAGCACATTTGTTTCCTGTCTTTCATTACTGGT
>JBAMHV010000008.1:17556385-17574051 GCA_037177535.1 Pseudomugil gertrudae
AGTGACACTTGTTTGCCTAAAATAATATTTATTAAGCTAAATATTCAGGTAACACAGGTTAGCTTGCTAGCTTAATTAGCTGAGCAGAATGCTGTGGACTAGCGTTTCTGCATCAACATTGACCAGAATGTAAGTTTTTATCTAAATTCCCTGCCAGCGTAGTTTTAAGTTATTTAAGTTTGGGTTTTTTTGTCCGTGTATTATTCTATCTCTGAATCTATACCTCATATTGGCTTTCAAGCCAGCAAAAGACAATGCTTCAAAGTGTCACGGTTTTGATATCCTTGATTTTGGTAGATTTTGTGGAAGCCCACTATGAGCACACCCAGTCCCCAGAAAGCTGTAAAGCAATGTCAAATTTCAGATCTTAAGGAAATGTGTAAATCTACACATTTCTCTGCGATCCAACAAACCCGATCTGAAGCTACAATCCAAGGTTAATCATTCCTGTTACATCATGATAGCAGCAATCCAGCAGGTTTTCAATGCCTTCCTGCTTCAGCACACCAGTATCAAATTAAATGGATTTACCAGTCTATCAGGTTCTGCACAATGACGCATTCATTTGAGTCAGGTGTGTTGGAGCAGGGGTACATGGAAAATCTGCTCTCAGTGGACTGAAATGTGGAGCATTGGTCGAGGTAAAGTATGGCAAGACCAAATTAATTTAGAAGCTAAACAGAAGACAGGGCTCTGACTTAAAACAAACCAGGTATTCATATCAAGAAAGCTAAGGACAAATATGATGCAGGTATGATGATGAGTCAGTAGAGTCTGGTGTATTTGGACAAAGCAGAATACAAGGCAACCTGGTAAATACACAGTAACAGAACAAGTAAATAAACAAGAAGACAGGACAAAAACAGCTCAGAGGCAGTGAAAGCATGGATATCAGACCAAACAATAAAACAAAACAAAAAAATAATGACATAGACAGTATATGTTGAAAGTGAGTAATATTAAAGTTTGTTGGAAAGCATCCTAAATTGATAATAGCAATTTGGTTCAAAACATTTTGGACAGAACCACAAAACACAAAAAAAAACATCTGAAACACGTCGCAACCAATTAGGTTGATTTGCAACAATCCAATAACACGATGGGACACAAAAAAGATCAATAAATCACTAAATATCATTCTAATTCTGTGAATCAGTTTCATTCAACATTTGTGTAGCAGCAAAGCATTTTTAGCATTTCATCATCTCTGAAATGTTTTCATGCAAGATGCAAAACCAACATTTCATTTCCATGACCTTCAAAGCTCAGACTACACTGCATTAAAGATAAGCAAAAGCCAGCACTGGAAATCATTGCAAGGGCTCTGGACCCATTCGGAAAATCAAGTAAAAAGCTACTATGCATAGAAATTGTTTTGGAAATGTATAATGATGGATCATTTGAGCAAAAGGGAAGAGGAACCCTGCAGCTTCTGTAGTGCAAATTCATGCATGCTATGAGAAAGCTTTAAAGTAAACAGAAAGGGATTATTTGCACATATGTGAATGCTCTAATGAATAATAGGCTATATGTGTTGGAATAACATTGTATTTTATACAATATCTTCTTCAATAAACTTCATTTTTTCAGCAAACCTCCTTTCAATGTAAAGCACTTGACTGTCCTGTACATGAAAGGTGCTATATAAATAAACTTGCCTTTTACATTTCTTTACCTTATGTGTTCACATAATTTTGCCTACTGGTAAAAACATTCACCACTATGCCAGAAAGTTATACCAAACATTATATAGTCTAATTAATAAAATGCACAAACAACATGACCCTTACAAAGTGAGACTGAGACAGAAATAACAAACAAATGTATAAGTTTATTCGCATTGTGGAGAGCAACATGTCAAATATCTATCAACAACAACAGCACCTTCTTTTGGTCTGTATAAGTGTAGTTAAGCATCAAAGGGATAGAGAGGAACAGCTTATTGGATCAGACCACACAAATACCTTTGTCTTATATTCTAAAAAAGCCTTGGTAGGGAGAAAAATCACTTTAATGCCTTGGTGCAATTACTCCCCTACAAAGCTGTTGGCTTTCTTCTGTGTTAAACAATAGAAGACTGGATTCATTAGGGTGAATGTTTATGCAGGAAAATAGATTTCAAGAACACAAGCCTCTCTGTTCAGCAGCAGAGAGTCTCTGTGGGGTTTCATTTCTCGTTTGTGGTCTGCGTGAGACCTACCGCTGAATTAAAAAACCATGAATGTGACTTTTTTACACAAATACTGCTGCGAAATCCTCCCATCCCGCTACTTCAACGCAGTCAGCTTAAGCTTACACTAATAAAACTGATTTACGTTAATTAATCAAGGACGTTTTGAATAATTGCAGCGGATTTTCTTGTACAAACCGAAACTAGCATAGACCCAGTATCTGCTGATATAAATCAGACACAGCAGAATCACATCAATATGCAGGAAGTTTATTTGATCACCTAATTCAAGAACAAGCTGCGTTAATACATAGCTGACCTCTCGTATGACTCATTCCCTTTGCCTGTCACACACACTTTCTTACACAATTTTTAGTGCCCCATGCTGCTTAATATTTGCATTTTCCATCATCTGTCTGAAATAGCAACATAATGCAGAGCTCAGAGATCCACAAAACATAATTATTATCTGCTGTAAAACTACAGGGGTCCCTGCAGAGGTCTGAATACAAGTCCCTATACTATATTGGCTCAGTCATAGAGAAAGCAATATTATGGGCATAGCTAAAAAAAATAAATAAATAAATTAAATGCCATTTTACATGAAGCTGAAACAGTGGTGCAGAGAGAAGAGCTTTTATTTAACTCAAAAGAAGGCCAGCCTAAACCAGCTGACAGCAAACTCTGTTGCAACACAGCATCCTTTTAGATGCTGCTTCAGATCTGGTCAGCTGAGAAGGACAATTTGCCTGTGAGTTATTAATAAATGCTGAGTCCATTAGGTTCGTCTGGTTTCAGGGTGGCTGTGCAGGCAGAGATGTAACGGCGGACAAACTACTTGCTTTGAGACAGAGAAGCTTTAGAAGCTTTTCTGTGAGAACAATGATCTCTACTCTGTCACTGATTGGACCCTTCGTGTATAATGTATAAATGAAGGGACCACAATCATGTTGCACATGAATATAAAGGTTTAAGTTTGAATAATTCAGAGGATAAATACTGTACCAGAGGTAAATAGGTAGCTTTAAGCTTAGTCATATATACATATTCATATGACTCAAAATAATTTTTCTTACATTAAATGCAAATTTTGAGGGGGGGGACGAGAGAGCTCATAAAGTGAACTAAGAGAAAAGTATCCACTCTTAGGAAAGCTTTTAGCATACGTCTTGAACAGCCAGATGTTGTCCATCAACAAGGGGGTTGAGCCAAAGACAAATCTTTAACCTTCCGAAACAGTCTGTCTTCTATCATATGTAAAGATAAAGTAATCAAGCAGGCCAGAGGGGTGGTTTTGGGAGGCAGGAGTCATTTTTTAAATCTGTTATTAACATCTTAATAACAAAGCAGCATTCATACAGCATCATCTCACTATCATTTCAAACTATTTCCATTTTATGAGGAGGATGTAAAAGTCAGAAAACCACTAGATGAAGTGACCGCATGTCGTCTCACAGTGAAGAAACACTGATAAAATTATATTTGATAAAAGCCATTTTTTCCAAGTATAAGTGATTTTCAGTGCAGGATCCTATCCAATTAGGAATTACTTTGTTTAACAAAATACATATAATCATTTCATTAGCTGTTTGCTATGACATATTATCTTATCTTCTTAGCTCAGCTTAGCTTAGCTTAGCTTAGCCTATCCTGAGTATTATCATTTCTTTGACATAATATTTTTTATTTGATTTCATTTCTTCCATTGTTTATACCTTTATCTCTCACAGACATGAGCCACATTGGAAGATTTTTCACAGCGAATAAGTTCATCATTTATTTAGTAATTAACACAGAACAGACAGCCGTGATAAACTAGCTGATTTAATGCATTCTGCTGTGACAGGCTGAAAGGCTCTTATCTTAATATCATTATGTTTAAAATCCACAGCAATTATTCCTCACAGAGGCGTGAAATTGATTCCAAACATTTTCTTTTTCTCCTCCTCACACTGTTTGATCCTTGCATCTTTAATGAAATTCACGTTTGAACAAAGACCATTTTTGCAGCTCTCACACATCTCACCTCAAGATTTCAAAGTTTCATTCTTGATTAATTTTTGTTTGTAGTCAGAAGATAAAAAGCTGTTAGTGGCACAAATGATAAGGTGTTCTAACACTTGCCTAATTAAGACATGGACATGTACTCATGGTAATTTTTCTTTAACAGACATGAGAGGCACAGTGATGGTTGCAGATCTGCTCGCAATGGGCTCTGTGAGGTCAGCACCACCTACTGGAGGCTGAATGTAAATTTAAAGCCTCAAACTAGAAAGTACAGTAAAAACAAATCCTGTAGCTCAATTTTCTCAAGGTTCCCCAATTTTTTTTATTTGCTCTCCCATAGCTAACCATCTTATCAACAAATGCTTTCAATAGGTTTAAACTCACTTAGAAGAATTTATTAATGCTTTAATGGGTGTTCAGGGCTTATCTTGTAAGTCAAGCCTCAGAAATCTTGCAGTAATCTTTGACAAGGACATGTCATTACAGCAACATTTAAAGCAGCTCACTCGAAACTGTTTCTTTCAAGTATCTGATTATTGTATTAAAAATTGACCAATGACGTCTAACAAATAAACATGTTTTTCTCCCTTCTGTCAAAATCCAAAATCAGTGCAATCATAAGGAATATCAGGCAATATATATGTATATATAAATATGTATGTAAGTATGTATCTATGTATGTATGCATAAACTTTCCGATACAAACTGACAGCAGAGAAGTTGTGCACATGTGCAAATTTTAAGCAGACAGCAACTACAATTAGGAACATGTGGGGCTTCCTAGTGCAAGATGTGTTCAGGCAGTCATTACCGCATGAAGTTGTGTGTTACCTGCTTTTAAAACTGTCAGCACCAGAAGTGCTTGTCTCCTTCATGCAGGAGCTGCTAAAATGTGGGTGATTGTAAAGGAAAATGCCTGCAGTCCTTTGCAATTCAGAATATAATGTGTCAGCTGTAGAGGAGAAAATAACAGTTTGTCTCTGAGTGTTTATCATAAGGTAAACACACACATTCTTCAACCAAACTGAGTTTGCAGTTCAGTTTTTGCTAAAAGCAGCTTGTAAGAGTTTGATTTAGGTCCAGCAGGTACCAAATGATGGAGAATAATCACCTGACATTATGCGTTATTAGATGTTATTTTGTTCATGGGTTTATAATGTGCTGTATACTATTATTATTGTCATGTATTAATAAAGTTATAGTTCTGTTAAAAATAAACATAAGGATTGTTAAAAAACATAGTTTTGGAAATATATATTGGAACATTTTTGTCATTGCCTCAAACAAAGTGCCATCTTTTTCTATGTGAAAAGGACCCCACGGTCTACCACAAGTTTCATTTTCAATGCTTTGTCAATGCATCTTTTTTTACATCAGTATTGTGAATTAAAGTCAAATTTTATCTGTAAACACATTTATCTGATTTTTCTCTGAACTGAATCTTCAAATTGCTTCGAGACGATGTTTAAAGTGGGCTGCATGGTGGCACAGTTGGTTAGCTCTGTGGCCTCACGCAAGGAGGTTGCTGGTTCGAGCCTCGGCCAAGGCAGGGTTTCTCCCCGTGTTAGCGTTCTCTCCGGGTACTCCGGCTTCCTCCCACAGTCCAAAGACATGCACCTTGGGGATAGGCTGATTGGAGACTCCAAATTGCCCATAGGAGTGAGTGAGTGTGTGTATGTTGGCCCTGTGATGGACTGGCGACAGGGTGTACCCTGTCTCTTGCCCGATGTCAGCTGGGATTGGCTCCAGCCCCCCGCGACATGTTCATCTTCAGCTGTTAACTGTGACATGTCGTGCTTCATTGGCCTGTCTTTTCCTAAGGTTTGTGTCTCATGTTAAAAACAGGCAAAAATACAAAAGGTATTTTAAAAGAAAAGCATGAATCTTGTCCTATTCATTTAATTTGTGCTTTAACTCATCAGGGGTAATGCATAACATATTTGTCATTATGAATAGGTATGAAAATTTAGTCCAGATGGAGCAACAATAAGCTATTTCAGTACTGGTGAAGCCTAAAGTGCAACTTGCCAGCTGGCACAAATATATGCTGGATGTTGGTAACAACAGCTGGGATGTGATGCTCTGAAATTAAACTCAGAGCAAACTCTCTAACAAAGTTTAAATATCTGGTCTGGGTGTTGTTGCTTTTCTCTATCTTTAGCTACTGAGCAGATGTTCAGCGTACTGGTGGTTTAGCAGAATGAAAATTCAATATATTGTCTTTTTTTATTCATAACTTTATAAAAACTAAACTGAAGAAACACTGACAGATTTAAGTTACAGGAAACAGTGGAAAACAACATTAAATAGACTTTGGATAAAAAGAATGTACAACAAAGAGACTATTACCCACTAACAGGGTTTCAAACTAACCCTATAACACATCTATACATAAAGCTCTTTTCTACAAACATACAAACATGCACAAGTTTCACATATTGTAACTGTGTGTGTTGCTCGGTCTGTTTCAGTTTAGACTAAAGCTAGAACAGAAATACCTTCAGATTATTTGGGAAACTCAGAGTTAATGTTTAGGAGCTGGATTATTCTGTATTGTATTTGATAGCGTTACACCTTGATGATACTGTGAAAGCTGCGATCCACTAAGTCCATAAAGATTAGAGAGAGCACCATAACTACCAGTTTGTTTATCTGGCAGGTGTTAAAATCTATTAATGTTTGCTCATGACGCCTCTGAGAAAATCATCAAAGCTTGGGACAGCTTGATGTAGAGCAAAGGCCTCCTTGGCTGGTTCATCGGCAGCTTTTTCTTCATCAGCGATGGGCTCATCAGCAGAGGCCGCAGGTTGAGCAAGACGCAGGCGGCAGTTGTAGTCGAACTCGGGGTCGCAGTCAGGATCTGGAAAGATTATGCCATCTTTGCTGGACTTTGCTGCCTCAATGTTGGAGGGTGACGCAAACTTGGCACAGTTGGGATCATATGGGTGGCAGAAGGGTGCAGACGGTTCCTCTGGACCAGACTTGACAGGGGTGCAATCTTTGTCATAGTGCACAAAGCAGTCGTAGCCCTCCTTGGTCTTGCCGCGGACTCCGAGATTGTAGCGGACCTGGTTGATTGATTGATTTACGTTTTTGGTTTAAAACAGATGCAAAGCAGATTGAAGATCAAGTAAAAGCATTATTTAACACCCATTCCATTTTACTATATCATTTAATTAACCAAATGTTAGGAATTATAGAACCACTGAGCAAGAATACACTGGATTAGTAAAAAAGAAACTATGAAATTACTAACAGAACGTCAGATTCAGACCTGATGCTCGGGGAGCTGTGGAAGGGGGTGGCGCAGGGCAGCGGCAGCTGCCAGTATGCAGTATGGGTTGTATCTAGGGTCGCAGGTCAGAGGGGCAGCAGGAGGTGCAGGTGCATCCTTGGGTGCATACTCCAGGACAGGCTTGGTGAGACCAGACAGCCTGGTGGCAGTCAGGGGGTTGCAGCCACCATCAAAGAGAGGGTTGCAGTGCTGCTCTTTAGGGGCCTCCCCATCAGCAAGCGGGGCCGGAGCAGCAGCATTGGACACACAAAGAGGGTCCACTGCTGGGTCACAGCTGGAGTAAAGCAGGTTATAGAAGCCACTGGGGCCCTTTTTGACTAAGGGGGGATGGCAGTAAGGGTCCATGGGGTCACATTTCAGGGCAGCATAAGATGGAGCTGGACCAATGACTGGGCGGTAGCCATATGCTGCTCTTAGGTGATATTGCAGGCAATCCACATCTTCAGGGTGGCAGATCCTCAGCAGCTCAGCTCTCTGCTCAGCACTAAGGAAGGGCTCCAGGACTGGAGAATAGTAGTAGAAACCAGTGGAGCCCTTCAGAGGCAAAGGCAGCACAGGGGTAAGAATGGGAGCTGGGACGTTGGCTGGAGCTGGAGCAGGTTCTGGGGCAGCAGCTTTGGGGACAATGGGATAGATGCAGTATGGATCAATGTAAGGGTTGCACATCCTGATGGCACCAGACTTGATTGAGGCAGGCATCACTACAGCAGCCTTTGGCTTGCTGGTGAACTCAGCAATGCATTCTGGATCATCAGAATCAGCACAGGATTTATAGATTTCACTAAGGTGTTTGAGGTAGTGGTTGAACGTGGGTCCCTCCTCAGATCTATGTTTGTTCTGCAGGTAGGCCATGTACAGACGGTCCAGGTCCTCAACCTGAAGAATTAGTTAAAATTGAGGTAAAATTAACATGTTTGCAACAATTTGCTTTGGATTTTTATTTGTCCTTACTTTTTCTTTAAAGATTGTGTCTTAAACAACACAGAAGGTATCAAGCTCTGAAATATATTTTACTGTCTGAATGCGGTAATGGCATAAAAATACTTTGATATATGTGATAAAAGCACATCTGCAATGGAAAATGTTTGATGAATTTTTCAGTTCAGTTTCATAAACATGACTGGGAGAAACTGAATAATTAACAAGCTCAACTCACTCCTTCCTGGTTGTGACTGTCCATAAAGTATTTGTACCATCCCCAGAAGTCTGGCACACGTTTGAACTGGGGCACAGCTAGGACTGGGACATTCCTTCTGTTACGAACCAGCTTTTTCAAGTTGGCCATGGCCTCATCTTTCACATCATTAGACACCACAGCCACTGTTAGGGCATGGAAAGAAGATGAAAAACAGAAGTCAGCGTGTTAGTGGCAAAGTTTAACTGTATAAATGAGGATTTACGAAAGCTGCATAACATCCTGCGCGCAAGACGATTACAGGCAAAGTGACAGTGACTATACCTTCATTTGTTTTCACACAATTTTTTTTACAAATAAGGATTTTACTTTGGGCTTTGTGCATTATTTCCTAGTTGAGATGGTGCTTTTTGTTGTTTTTGTTAGAAATGTAACTTATAGTGAAAAAGACTTTCATGTTTTTTAAAGATCTGATCAACCTTAAGCTACAATGTGTCAGAAAGATATTCAATAAATTATCAAAATATAATTTTTTCTACATGAAAAATGAGACTGACACCATCAGCATGTGTGTGAATTGCTTATAAAGCTACGACCATCAGTTTTATAGATTAGATTGTTAGCATAGCTCGACACAGCACAGCTATCCTGAGTATTTCCAGTTATCAGAATCTGCTGACCAAATTTATTAAATAGGTTTATTACCATATAAGACTAAATTTTCTTTAATACATACAAAATGTTTGAAAATTATTTAGCTATAGGGGTTTATGTGGTTTATAGACCTCATGTTAAGCTAATTGCTAGCTATAGTTTTAGGCCTACATATTAATCTGTCAGTTAGCGAATGCAACTATAGTGTTAGGTTAACATAGGATGGGAAAACCTCTGTTACGTTATGAGAATCTTATAATGCAACTATCGATTGTGTTAAATTTACCACTTGAAACAGCTAAATTATGTAAATAAAACCCACAGCTAAAATTTATTTTAATAGAGAACTAAAACAAATTCATCATTTGTATAAAGAAACGAGTCTGCCTTGTGTGTGACTTGTTAGTCTTTGCTCAAAACTTTTAAAGAGAAAATGTAATGCAAAAGAGAAAAATAAGAATAAAGTTGTATCTACTGATATCTTAAAAAGTGCAGAGTGGCTGTTTCATCTACTTTCCTATACTTCATACAGCTCAGTCCCGGTGCAGGCTAGAAGGGATTTATCAAAAGCTTTTCAACACATCTCATATCCAAAAGCTTAAAGGGCTGATATTAAGCCTACTGTGGTATCTGTTTTGCAATTCACAATTGTGGATCAGCTACTCTGACCACGCTTGAGCCACGAGTATTATAGAAATGTGCACTTGGAACTACAAATATTAAGTAATATTGATACCTCTGGACTAGTTTTGCAGGTAGCTCAAGGGCAGTAGTTTCCACGGGATCCAATTACTTCTTTTGTGCAGGCTTTATATTGAACTTCATAACATTGTCTAGAAGCTTTTTTTAACCACACTAGCATCAATCCCAAAAGCAATATATCAAACTACACAACTTACTAGCATTACTGGTCAGTTTAAATACTTTAATTCAGAATAACCTGTTAGTCTGTATAATAGTAACATGCTGTAATCCAAAAGAGATTCCTTTGGAAAGTTGGCAAAGATAATAAAAGGAAATTAAGCTTCCTTTTATTAAACTATTATTAAACTTAATCTTATGGTTTCCCTTATCTAGGCTATTTGATGAATTGGCTCAATATGATGTGAAGTGCCCTGAGATGACACTGTCATGAAGTGGCGCTATATAAATAAAGTTTAATTGAATTGAATTAAACATTTACATTAATGTAAAGTGATAGAGATATGTAAAATCCTACGTCACACAACCTCACCTTCCTCCTGCTTATGTTGCTCCACTGGAACGGCTCCCAGAAACTCTGTAAAAACACAAGCAGCAGCCACGTTAGCAGCATTCACTGACTTGAACCAGATGTCGAGTTTTCCCCTCACCATCAGGGAAAATGCTGATCTACTAATAAGCCTGTAGGTAAAACACGGCAGGTACTGGAGTTCTGGCGCCCCAACACAGGCACCATCCTGCAGATTAACCACCCCCCTGCCCTCCTTTACCTCCAGGTTTCCACCCAGCCTACGGCATGTTCATTCTTTGGCTTTGAACTAGACCGCCAGAGTTTATACCACGACTGGGGGTTCCTCAATGCTAATGTTAACCTGTAAAACTACAAAGAGCAGGCCCTCCCAAAAACCAATTACTCAATACACTGTAAAAGTGGCCGGGAGGAGGGAAAGGATGTGTCTGATTGTCTTCAGCTTCATCCAGAAGTTTATGACTATAAGAAAACAATTAAGTCAACTGGTTATTCCGGAACCTTCTGGTGCGTTTTGGTTATTAATATGGAAAATTTCCCAAACCAGAGCTGCATCCCAGCAGGATTGCTGAAGCAACAGGGGGTAATAGTGTCTTTTTAAATTTTGGGCATAAACTAACATGCCATTGTTCTTCCAAATTATGTTCTCACAAATAATGTGAAAGAAAAACTGCAGCAAAATCCCCTTAAACTACCATTTTCTGTGATTTCCAACACATTGGGCACTAAGATGGAGCACTGCAATACTTTGGATGGGAAAACATTTAAACATAACTAACAAGTTCAAACTGATTTTTTTGTACATTTAGAAAAATTTCATCAGTAAATTAACACTTTTCTTTTTTTTTTTTTTTAATTCCATCAAGTCTTTGCAGAAACCTTTAAAGTTTACTCTTCACAAATGCAATATGTAGAAGTTTCACAAACCGGGCATGAAAAATGTGAGGTGGACATGTTTTGGAAGGTAGTTATTTTGTTAACATCTTCACAGGAGCCATGACTAACAAGTAAATTATATGGAC
Source organism: Pseudomugil gertrudae (assembly GCA_037177535.1). Classification (NCBI taxonomy): domain Eukaryota; kingdom Metazoa; phylum Chordata; class Actinopteri; order Atheriniformes; family Pseudomugilidae; genus Pseudomugil; species Pseudomugil gertrudae. The sequence goes on from JBAMHV010000008.1 coordinate 17,567,900, forward strand.
TGTGACAGCGTATGCTTTTAATATCTAGTGTAGTTTTGAACATCAAAACTTAACAATGTGTTCTAATCAACCAGACCAGCAACCTCTTTCTGAAAGTGTTACAGTTTGTCATGTTGCAACCTTCAAACAGAGGTTTAGCTGCAAGAAAACAACAGGTTTTGTGGTGGTATTATTTATTTATTTATTTTATTATTTTTATCCATGATTCAAATTACTACCTTAACTTCTAACAATATGATGTTTTCATCAATGTTAATCATTTTAAGGCAGAGTGGGCGCCTACTGGTAACAAATGTAGATTTGAGTCTAAAGAACCTGGCTCCAAGTGCCTCATCTGGCTACAGAGGTGAACCACTACGGGCCCCTGAGCAAGACCCCTAGCCCCCTTTACTCTCCCCTGGGGACAGGAACTTGGCACCCCACCGCTCTCTGGCAAATCTGCTAGATATAGATAAAATGCAGATCTTAAATTCCCAGTTGGTGTTTATAGGAAAACTGCTAAATAATAATAATTATTATTATTATAAACGTACCTTGCACTCAGACCACCTGCGTTAAAGCTTTCAAAGCGAATACATCAAAAAACTTTCCTCAGAATAAACTTCAGAAGTTTTTTACATAGAACAGAATTGGTCATTTTTTGTTACCACATCTTTTGATGATGCATCAGCACTAAAAGTATTTTATTGTTTGTCTGATTAACCACATGGATTGATGTATCTGATCACATTTTATGTATAAAATGTCAGCTAGCGGCATCACCAGGGTTCTTTATACAAAACAAATTAAAATGTAAATATCACATTTTAGATGTCCGTAATGAAAGGTATGCCCTGTTATGAGAGACTGTAAGATACAGTTTGGTTGATGCAAAGATCTGAAAAGCCAAAAATAAAAAATTAATAATTGAATATTCTTTAGAAGTTTTCTTTAATAAAAGCTATCGTTGCAAAATCTTTCACATTCAGAAGAAACAGTCAGAGACTAATTAAGCTAAATGGTGGTAAATAACACCATAAATGTCACACAAGTTATTTAAGACTCACCTGGTAATAAAACAAATGCTAACAGGAATCCGATGTGGATCAGATGAAGAGATGGTTGCCCACCACGTGCCATCTTCTGTTTTATGTGCTTCCTGGGGGGACACAGAGTAAGTGATATTGCAGGTAGACCATGATATTACAGAGCAACCAGACTTTGACTGATCTTTGTGTTTTATTGCTTTTTTAGAGGCTTTTCAGCTAGCTTTTGGATATGAAAACCCTTAAATAGACTGCTATTGGTAGAAAGAGAATGCTTTAATTTTACTGTTGCCAAGACAATAGAGAAGATCGAGGACATGCTGTGATAAAGCTTTTACAAGGATTGCTTATAGAAATAAGGCGTTGGTTATGATTATCAGAATAACAAATAAAACTGCTTAATTCAACTATCTAACTACCAAACGCATGATGTTCTTTGTTTTTTAGCTGGTGGATTTACAGCTGCTATTCTAATTGTCTTGTTTGTCACATTTGAGAAAAAGTAAAAGCTCATGCCAATCGCTCTAAAAAATACATTGACTGTCAGTAAATTTTGCATCGGTTCTTACTTGCGAAGGTGCTGAGGTTATGTCCTCCTGTGACCACCTCTGGGTCCAGCGGCTCTCTCTGGAGGGAGGGGGGGAGTGTTGCCTGCTCTGTGGTTATCTGAGCTTTCTGAACTCCTTAGCTCTCTGCTCCCCTGTACAGAAAAGACACAGGGGGAAACATTTTTAAGGAGCTCTGTTGATCATTAAAAACAAAAAGGCATGTCATACAGCTCCAGCATGCTGTTAGATGCTCCAGGATTGGCTCCTGTAAAGCCCAGCGTCCAACCAATAGTGCTCCTGTAATTAGGAAAGGTGAGCAGCACGAGTCTGCTCAGAAAAGAAACATAAACAGGGAGCAATTTACTGCTAAACTTCCTTCTTCATAGGTTTGGAATTTTTTCCTTATTCTTAAACTGGCATCTTATCTGAGCCGATACGTTGAGATTTGATCCATTTTAGTGTAAACAGAAGAACTGCAAGCTTTTACACTCGCACAGCTTGAGTGCTTGTGATTGTGTGAACATTAGGAAAACTTTAGAGTTCAAAAGCAAAAAGTATCTCTGGTATTCATGGCACATTCCTAAAGACACATCAATAGCAGTAAACAAGAGTAACATCCTTTGCTCATACTTCCAGTCTCTGTTTTGTTTCTTCTAATACTTCTCTCCCTGAACAACAGCCTGTCTGCAGAAATTTGCTGCAAAAACTATTTCTCAAAAAACCTCTGTGTTGCATCAGTATATTGGCAAATGTGTGAACAGTATTGTCCAGGAAGGCAATAATATGACTTCATTTCATCTCAGTGCAATGTAATATCCAAAGCACTGTTGCACCAGCTTGTTTGATAATGTTTTTAAACTGGTGTCAGATGTCTGCTGAGTTACTTCTTTACTCAGCCAATTTATTCAGTCCCAGTTTAAATAAGGATTTGTCAATCATTAAATTAAATAAAGCATCTTGGTGGTTATATAGCTCATGTTTTTGCACATGCATGTTTTATGCAACACGTAAAGGAATGTTAAGGTATTAGGAGGAGTAGGTTTCATAAAAGAAAAGCCACTAATGAAGCAAAGATGCCTGCTTTTGAAGGCCAAGCCACCTGAACCGACGCGCTAACAGCTCCCTTTGCTTGGTACGTGATCCTACTTCTTGGGTTGTGCCACGTGGCCTTCACAGCCTGCAGCCTGTGGCAGCAGAGCATACAGAGTACTGTGGGAGCTATGAAAAATGCTAAACCTGAGATGGGAAAGATCAAACAAGGCAGGCAGCCTTTGAGGAAACAAGAGCCCTTAAACATTCCAGCAAAGTCATATATCTTTGTAAGGTGGCCTTAACATTTTTCAGCTCCTCTTAGTTGTGTCTATCAGGCATGTTTTCATTAAAACATCTCATTTTTTTGGCTATGGCTTTTAGCTGGTTATTTTTTTCCATTCACCGTTACATTGACCTGTTTCATTCATTAGTCTGGCTTTAGCTTTGTTGGCTGAAATAGCATTTCAATAAGTTTTGACTCACATTAAAGCATTTATAAATACTTTTCAACATAATTCTGTGAGAAATGTGTTTAAAAACTGGTAATGGTTTGGAAACAACAGCTGTCACCCAAATTAAAAAGAGGTTGGGACTTAGTATTTATAAAGTAATGGTTTATTGTAAAACAAATAATCTCTCCTTGTCTCATATGAATCCAACTTAATCCCATTTGGTAAATTAGCTGTTTTTCTGACCCCCTGCATGCACAGTTTGCTCATGCAAAGACAAGGTTTGTATTCCATGTTTACACTACAAAACATGTTATGACGTGCTACATTTTGCATTTATAAGATCAGCGATCAGTTTTGATTAGGTCCTCCTGTATAATTCTGCTCCTGTGCAAAGAGAAAGAAGGTCAGGATGTTTTTGTAAATTTGATTTAGACAACCTTACCTGGACTTCGACTGGTACATTCACCTACTTTTTAATGGCAACATGATCATAAAGAATCATCAACTGCTTAACAATGCAGAAAAAAAAACATTTGCAAAGAGATTGTGCCTGATAGACACGAGTAACTGGGAGGCTAAGTTCTGTATGCTCCATAATATTGGTTACCAGCAGATGTTGGTAGCAGACCCCTTCATGAAAAGCCGGGCAGCTCCTGCCGTGCTGAAACCACGCTTGGCTTTATGCTTTCATTAGTGAGAGCCTCACCATAATGTATTCTCACTAAGTCCTGCTATAAAGGCAAAGTTATACTTTGTTTTTCCATTCGACAAATCCTCACACACATTTTACTTATTAAATGTTGCAGAAAAATCAAGGCCACCATGTAGCTCCACCTGCACAATGACCTCACTAAACCCTGGCAAACAGACAAAACATTGATTGGATGCATAATTTGTTGCCTGTTGTTTGTTTGTTCACTTGATTTTTGTGTTAAATATTATAGAACAAATTTTGATGCCCCCTATATTCACTTTGGGATGTGGTTTAAAGGTTTGTGTTTTCAGGCTCCAGAACAAAACTGGAGCCCACACACTGCAACTCATTTCTGCACATTATTCATAATGACTCTGAAGGGTCCGAGCCTCTGGGACCATCTGTGCTCTTCGAGAGACCCCTCTTTCCTTTTCACAAGATAATAACATGATTGAATAGTTGTTAGAAACTTTTTAGCCAATTGAAGTTTGCATGACTGTGCAAAGCAACTCATATATATCTGATATGAGCATTTATGAGAAGTAAAACAGAAGAAAACATTTTGTCCCTGTAATATGTTGACCAACAACATAACAAATATTTTGCTAAGATCCCTGGAAAAAGTTGCCATCTCGAGACAAAGATTTGAATAGCTTTTGGCTGATGGGCCATTTTGCATTTATGTAACCATGGCGATTTAAATATTGATTAACTTAACTGTCTCTGAGTGCTTTTCTCCTTCTTTTTGCTCAATTTCCCCTTTAAGTTAACACATGCCTCCCTACAACAGCAAATTAGTTTCAAATTGGGAATAGGACTAAATTTAGTTACTGCATCCTTTTCCACAGCTGCTCCTAAATGGAGCTTTTCTACATTCAACAGCTGGCCCAGGAGAACACTTGTCCTTGCTGTATGACTGATGATAACTCAGTGTATATATTTCTGAAAGAGCTTAACTGTTATAGCTGCCATCAGGAGCCATCAGGAGACTCAGTGAAAAGTTTTAGCTAAGACAGACTCAGTGAATCACGTGTTATAACACAGACCCTTGTTAGATTATACCACCTGGCAAATGTTTTAGGTGTTTAACTTATTTTAGTTGCAGTTTCAGTAGCAGCAAATAATATTATTGGATTGTTGAATGGGATTGATAAAACCCAATGGAGACTATTTATTTATTGGTTTATTTGACAGGGACAGTGTACATTTATAGCATTTCTGCTAATGTACCAGAATTAGCCAAAAGGCTATTTTTCATCCGTTGTCCCTGGACAGATGGTAAATTTTCTCTCTAAAAACAACAATACAATAGTAAAATATTATACAGTGACACAATTATAGAACACAGTAAAAGTAGATAAAACAACTCATGTTGATAAAAGTGTAAATTTTTAAACAAACATAATACAGGCATTACATAAAAAAATTAACAATTAATCAGCATATTTACACTTTCACCTTAAAAGATAAAACACACCAATGGTAGCATGTTTGAGGGAGGTCATTAATGCACTATGCACTGATCTCTTTAAAAATCCTGAAATATGAAGCATCTTTGTGTCTTTTATTCTAATGAAAGGGTTATTTTGAGGCTTCTGCAGAACCTGATAAGCACTAAGATGTTTTTTTAGATGATGTGTGATGTAAAATATAAGGTCATGTCGACCCAAACAGAAATATTCTCATTAAAACATCTTTTAGTCACGAAAATGACTAAAAACTCATTGTGTAAACAAACAGGAGCACTTTTGGTTTGCCATGTTAGATTGTGTTTGTTAATATTAACACTGATAAAGAGAGTTTTACATGTTTGCACATGGATTTTTGGTAAGGGAACGAGAATGATAGTGTCATAAAATCACTGCAGAGGTAAAACAACAATCAAACAGAAAGTGTGCTGCCAACATTGATGCTTTTGTGAATGATTTTGAATGATCATCACAACTTTTTAAAGTATTTTTAATTATTTTGAGACTTCTGTTGACACTCTAAATCCTTTCTTTTATTTTTTTTTTTTGGGGGGGGGGGCAAGTTACATTATATAGCAAATGTTTATTACATTCACTGTGTTGAATGTACTAAACATTTGCTGTACCTGTTCTTATTATTGTGCAGGGAAAGTTGCTGCTTTACTCATTCTGTCCAGCCAACTTGCAAAAACCAGTCATTTCCTTTTTATATTCTCCTGAAGCCTCAACAACTTGAGCTGAATAGCAACAAATTATGTCTGAAAAAGAAAAACACACAACATATAAATGATCTTGAGATTCAGCTCATTGGTGCTGGTAATACCTCAAGGCTCACAGCAAAGCCTCTGCTGATTCTTATAATAATAATAATAATAATAATAATAATAATAATAATAATAATAATAATAATAATAATAATAATAATAATAATA
>JBAMHV010000008.1:17583450-17633376 GCA_037177535.1 Pseudomugil gertrudae
TTTTGACAGAAAACCTCCTGTACAATCAGACTCAGGAAGCCATCTGTCTCAGGTGGAGAGGACCGGGAAGAGGGGTCACCAGCAGCACCATAACTCTGAGCCATTCATACATACTGAGAAACAGAGAGGGGCACAAATCAATGACAACGGTAATGTCGTCCATTTATTTCTGAACAATAAAGAACGAAACGCAAGAAGGAGCAGGAAAAGGTATGTCATGGGACATCCCCCAGCAGCCACAGTTTATGGCAGTGTCACAAGAAGGATAGCTATGGGTTACCCAAGCCAGCCATAACTATAAATTTTATCCAGTTAAAAGCCTAATCTTATAGGTGGTGAGAGCGTTTGCTTCCCAAACCCAAAGGGAGCTGGTTCCTAGTCTGCAGTCCGAGAGCAAAGTACTCAGGCTGAACATGGGAGCCTGTAGTCAAACTGGGTTTATATTTGACAGTGACCACGTGTTTCAATAAAAAAGAAAAAAATGACTATTGTTATTATATTGCCTGTAAAAGTTTCCTATCAGCTCAAAAAATTTCAAAGAGAAACTCACAAAACAATACATTTATTTTTCCACAGAACTACTCCAGCTCAAACATTTCATGACACAAAATGGGACAAAACTGTCAAAGCTGTTTACTCCAGTGACTCTGACAGAATCGAGTCGTTGCACCGCTGATTGTTTAAACTTAATGAACAGCTGCTTTAGTGGGCAACCATACAGTTAATGGCACACATCTATATCAGGGGAGGATAAATCCTGCCACCCTGAATGAGCCTCATACAAAGCACATCAGCAAAACTCCTGCTGAGGGGTCTGTGTGGAATCTGTGTCACACATGGCATGAAGTCGTGGCTGTTTGATGTAGCAGGGCCTCGGGACAGAGATCACACTCCAGCATGAAACACAGTTTGTAAAATGGGGGTGGGGTATCCAGACTGTTTTAAGGCCAGTAAAAAGGTTTCCTGCTGCGGAACCAGCAGCTCTGACGCCCAGGAGCTAATCATTGTGCTCTAATGGATTCAATCTGCCCTGACTGACAATTTCCTATCTGAAGATGACAGGCTCCTCCTCACTTCACTTCAGATTACCCAGCTGGAGAAGAAAACTTGTATTTCTTAAATTTGTCAAGACAATGAGTACCGGTACATCTGAAAGTGTGTAATGCTCAGTAGCAGGGTGTTAGTTTGTTTCTTTTAGACAATACCAACATGTAAAAGCAGTTGTATGTGATTAAAATAAAATCTGGTCCATGTCTGATCTAATTTTTTAAAGATTTTGGTCTCACTGACTATCCAGTCAAACACCTTAAAAAAATCCTTTCTTCCATCTAAAGGAAACTTTCATACTTGCTGCGTGTTTGCAAGGCAGCCTTGAGTCCAAAGTCTGACTTCACAGAAGGGTTGACAGATTGTTTTCAGTATCCAGAATATAAAGCAACTTCTGGCTAAAAAAAAACTGCCCACAAGACAGCAGCAACTGGAGACATGCTTTTCATCTATCCAACCAGAAATACCTGGCAGACACTGAAAATGGTATATTGCTTTTTGCATCAGATACAGTTAGTGTATTTAAATAGTAGCTTTTTTAAATGCATTTTTTATTAACATAGTATCCCCATTAGGTCTTCAGTTTGACCGAAACAGTTTAAATCCCAATGTAGCTTCGATCTTAATTAAGTATAAGATATTTACTTACATAATATATTTGTGTATACTGGGAATTGTGTCTATCATTTATGTTGTATTTGTTAAAATAGTTTTTTGTTACTCACTGCTAGATTTCATAATTTTTTTTCTAATGTCTTTGTTCCTTTTGAAACTGCACAGCACCAATAAGCAGATGTTGATTTTGTAAAAACAAAATTATGCAAAAACAAAAGGTGCCTGAAGCATTTACACTGCAGTGAAGAGCCCAGACGTTTGTGACTGATATGTAAATTTGTGAATAAACCTATTGTGATTGTGAATAACTGATAAACTTGAGGTCCCATAAATATTGTGTATGTGAAAACCTTTACACGTGAAGAGGACCGAGCAACCCGTTTATTGACAGTTCGGTCCATCAGCAGTCCTGTGCTTCCCCCAGCCTGCCAGACAGCAAACATGCAGCAAACAGGTACAAAGCTAAACCAGTCCACACAGCACAGCCACTAGATTTACCATTTTTACATCTTAGCAAACTACAAGAAATTGTTGAAATCAGTGACCCGTGTTTTAACATGGTATCTCCGTGAATCATATTCTTTTTGAGGTCTGAAATGCAATGAATTTGTGGACAAATCAAAACAACTGCAATGCAACATGCAGCTAATAAGAAAAAAAACATCTTGCACATAAAGGTGTGAACTTAGTCTGCAATATGTGTAGGTCATATACTTCAAAGTCTCATGCAGAGAATGCCAGAAAAGTGCAATGCAGCAGGGAATTACCCAGAGCAGCTCTACTGGCACATCAGCTTTCTGTGGTGTATCTTACAGATCCAGCCTCTGGCAATAATGAAAAGATACTCCCCAAAGAGAAAAAAAACACAAGGCCAAATCATATGAATGCATACTCTATGGATTTATCCTCAGCCTTCAATTCAGTCAAACCCACCTTCTTCTAAAATGTTTATGGGATCATAACATTGGTATTGGTTGTGTACATTCCCGATGCTCTTGTTGCCCTGCAGCATACTGGAGGTGAGAAACGACTCTTCAGTACAGGGCATCATGTGACCGCTGTGGTTTGCTTTGTACCACAGTGTCACATGCTGGCAATATAAACACACTGGTCATTTTATACATGGCTTAATTAAGCAAAGAGACACAATATTAAAAAGAGAAAATTGCAGTTAGAAGAGAAGACCAAAGTTTACATCAAACTGACTTTTATTGATGGAGAGTTCTTAGAAAAGAAACTGGGTGTTAGAAGGAAAGAATGAATCTTTATAAGGAACCACCAGATAGGGAAAATCTGCCACATTTCAGTGATGTGTCTTTAATGTGAGGAGGATTAGAGAGTGGTACAAGGTCTGCATCAATACTGCTCTGACTTTTAAAGGATGTTGAATCCTCATTTTTATTTTCAGTGTACACAAATTAAGTAAGAAAAAACACAGAAGACCTTTATTTAAAAGAAAAAGTGCTGATCAGGGTGCCCTGGGGGATATAAACACACACCCCCTCCTTTATTTAATATGTTAATCATCTTGTTTCTTAATCCAAGCGTGGACCGGAACAATGACTCTGCTTGGAAGGGTGGATGTGAGGAGGCTGTACAGGCAGGCGCCTTGACCAAAACCAAGGATAGGACGTGACACAGGTTGCTTATTTTAAATACATGACTCTTCTTTCAATTTCACACAAATTTTTTAAGGAGACTAAGAGGCCATAATACCAGCAAAAACACCATGATGATAAGTTCCTTCCTGAGCATTTTCATCTTCGATATGACATCTTGGGTCAGGAATTTATTAGTGACCAAAATGTTAAACCGACCAGTGAACATCTGCAGGGCATCTATAATCATTTCATGATAGCAGCTAAGACCTATTATACCTCTCCCAACCCCATTTATTCATGTATGAAAAGCTTTATTAGCACTAAAAAATCCTTTGTTCTTTCTGCTGTCATCATTTCAAACGGACTAATGTTGAAATAGACCTTTATCAAACCACTCATAGTGGGTTATTAAAATTATATATGAATGAATCTGTGGGAATGAAGCGCATACAAATGTGGATGTATCAGTGTGATCATTTATATAGTTTGTTGAATGATATAGATTTTTTTTGTATTCAATAAATTTTTTTCCAGATGCTTAACAGAAATTTTATGTAGATTTAGTAAACAATAAGGTCAAAGGCAAAAGAAACGGCTTCCTTCGCATTGACAGAAGGTCACCTACTTTGCTCTGCATTTCAGGTCAGACTTTCACATTTTGGGCAGTTTTTGCAGTGGACAGAAATGAGAAAAGACGTTTTACAGCTAAACCCTGAACTGTAGAGAAAGTTCATGGTCTAAAATCTCTATTATAAACTTGCTTAATTGTTCTTTTTGCATTTTGTTTTTCTCAGCAAGCATTTATGAGTCCTAGACGTCCATGAACTTGTTTAAAAAACTAACCACTGCATGTCAGAAAGACAAAACCACTTATATCTGATACAGTTGGCATCACAGTTAAGTCATCTGCTGCTGTCATCAGCTCCAAGGACTAACTGTTCCCAGGCTGCTTTGCAACCTTTTAAAGTGCCAGAAAAGACATGTGTAAGAAATGTTGTTTGTATTTGTACTTAATAATAAATAATAAGACATAAAAGGTTTCTCAACTGTGTATGCCAGGAAAAGATGTGGTTCTTTAGTAAAGAAGAAAAAAGAATATGTACATATTTTTAAAAGGGTAAAATCATTTAAGATGTCCATTTCAGTCAGCTCATGGTCACAAAGGGGACTAAAGCATGTTCTCTATTAAAAAGGAAATGAAAGAGACAAATGCTCACATAATGTGCACCAAAAAGCATACACATCAGCTTTAATATCAACTAATAAAGGCTGCATGAAGCAAAATTCACCGTGATGTGATCCAGCTGATGTTGCACAGACAACTTTAGGTCACAAAGCCTTGGAAATACCTCATGGAATAACGCATCCTTCAGTGAGATCCATCTATGGCAGCATAACATAAGATCTAGTTATCACTCACAAATCAACAAAAACAAATTAAATCTACAAGTTTGAACACAACTGAAATGAAAAAACTAGAAACTAATGAGCATGTTTGTTTTAAACTCAACATCGTAAAAAGGAATTTTTTTAAAGAAATGTGAAGAAAAATGCTGTTGTCACATTCCAATAACAGACATTGTGATGGTCAGAGGAAAAATAAACAGAGAGATTACGTCCAATCTTGATGAGACTATAGATCTCCTGCTCAGAGAAGCATAAAAATGAGTAATATAAGGGAAGTCACTTATAGGTGCTAGATTCAGCTGTCCGGCTGTTTCTAACCTTTATGCAGCTCGGTAAGTACACTGAGCAAAGGAATTGGCTGAAAACTGAAAATAAAACTAGTTATCAGGAATAAAATATAAATGTCAGATGTTTTAAGGTATCTCATTTCAAAATAGCTTTTATTTTAAACTGTTTGCTGTGATGATGACTTCCATCTCTATTTGAAGAAACAAGCTTCAGAACAAAGATCACATGTTTAATTGGGTTTTATGAAGACTAATTATATCCTTAATGTTTCCAGTTTGTATTATAATTTTGAAATTGCTCAGTGTCATGTGCTCCCACTATAATATCACTTTGTTCCAGTCACTCCTTTGCTTGTACATTGTGATATAAAAGAAAAAACTATGGTAAATGTTTATATGATCTAAAATGTACACAAATACACGTCAGATTACTTCATTTAATTTATGTGCAGGCAAATTGTTACAGTGCTGTAGACGGGAACTGAGTCTTTTCCTCACACAAACAAACTTAGCTGACTTCACTTTATTGTCACAATCACCATGAAATAAGAGACAAAGACAGTTCTGGATGCTACAGCCATTTCCATCCTCCCATCTACAAACAGCACCCCGTTCTGTTGCACTTTCACTGCCGCTCAGAGAGTTTTGTCACAGCCCTGCTGCCTGCTGGCAATCATCCTGGTCACATCGATGTTGTTGGTGGCGAAGATCTCTCTGGCTCGCTCAATGGTGGACTCCGGCAAGCTTCGTGTTCGGCTTAAGATCCATGCAAAGTCGACATGGAAGAGCCTGAGGACGTCCGTGCAGGAATAAACCAGGGCTGAGTTCACATAGTCAGTGGACATGATCCAGTATGGGGAATAAGGAAGAACTGTTGTGGACAGAGAGGAAGATACAATATGTAACAATCAGACAGCACAAAACACTCACTAAAGCAGAACTCTGATTACAATTTCCTTTCTTTTCCTCCACAGCACAGAGCAATGGTGGTTTGTCTCAGCAAACGCTGGCTCCACTCACCATAGGAATAACTTATTCCAAGTTTGGCTGGATTCTTCATATCCTCTATGACACCAGTCCCTTCGATTTGCCTCAGCTCTCCTTTTCTGTTTCATTCCATGAGCACAAATCTCAAGTTGAGTTAAAACAGATTCACTGCATGCAAATATTATTCCCCCAACTCCGCATTTGCAGTAATGAATTGCACTCAGAGACTCACAGTATTTCAGAGCTGACCACTCGAATGGAGTTGTCGGTCCTCATAGTGAAATTGGTTTCAATGCAGCGCCCTTTCTCAAACTGGGCTGGCAGTTTGGCAATTTCAAACCATCTTCCCATGAACTGCAAGGGCAAGAGCGGACAAGTTCATAGGCAATTTAGAGCAACGTTAGAAGAGACTATGAATAAATCTACATACTGTAATGAGTTGTGTAATATGTACGACAGATGTCCTTTCAAACATGCTCTTCAACACTAGTGGGAAGTTATTAAGTACTTTACTCAGAACAACAGAAGGATTGCTGAAACTTTTCTACTCAAGGGCAATAATGGATGTTATCGTATTTACTCGAGAGCTGCACTAATAGAAGCAGTATTGCTCTGCTTATATTATTTATATGCAATTGTGTTACAGCATCTTCATACTTGCATAAAAACATGTCAAAAAGGAATTAAATGTAGCTGAAAACTCCATTCAAAGCTTTTCAAGGTTATCAATAAATGACACCTGTCTGGTGTAAAACATAAAAAGAGAACATGTGTATTGCAATGTATGAGTCTGATTAGATGGATGTTCACTGAAACCGAGCTAACTGAGACACCATAAAGAAGTTAACCCTGCAAACAGGAGCAAAAAGACATCATGGCGATCAATTTATCCAACATATTCTGACCCCTCAGTCGTACCTGTTTAAGACTGAAAGCAGGTTGGACTGCCGGCTCCGGACATGGGCCCCAATGAGGAATCTGAGCCCAAATGACGGGGAGGATGAGGGCAAAAACCAGAACAAACTTCATGGTACAGATGGGCCCTTGTTATCTGCAGAGGGATGTATGCTAAATTAAAACAACCCTGCCTCACTATTCAAAAACACAGTTTTATGTTACGTGAGTATCATTTTTAGCTGTTTCACAAACAAAGATACATATCACATCAGATAAATGAAGTTTCACAACAAAACATTGCTGTAATCCATGAAAATTTGAACATTTACAACTGTAAAATCTTTTTTTCTTACCTCTTTGCCCCTCTGGTCCGATACGTGCTCTGTCTTCACAGATTCTGTTGTTTGTCTCAGAGATGTAGTTCTCCGTGAGGTCTTGCTGTTCTCTAACTCTGTGTCATCAATGGGACTCTTTGTGTTTTATTTCTGACATGAAGTAGGTTATTAGCAAACTGGAATCATGGGGGACATTCCAGTGAAAATCTTATAAAACAATCAGTCTCAATCTCCTTCTCCAGGTGGGGAGAATGCATCTTTTTTATAAATTTATTTGTTTGTTTACATCATTGTGCTGTTTTTAATCCCTGAATTTATTTAGCTGGTTTGTTTGACTGCATGATGTCTTTGTTGTGGACAAAGCTGCTGCAGGATTATTATTTCAACTCATTTTAAATACAAGACAGCAGATTACTATAGATGAGAAAGATCTTGGTAAAAATGGCAAATGTTCATACAGAGTGATGATACAGAATCATTAGCTTCCAGCTGACTGAATATCGGGCCATGTTTTCGTCCCAGTAGCTTACTGGGACAGGTCACAGCTTGTGATTTTAGCAGTTTTATATCTAAAGAAAACAGCATCAGTAGGGTTATCCCAACTCTTAGCAGGAACAAACACAGAGTTTTCTCACCAGAATGTGAATGCTAAAGCATTGCGTTAGCATCCATTTTAAGAGTTGTTGGATACATTTCCATGTAATTTGTGATATATGTAGTGTTGTTGTTCTCACAAACCTTTATCACTGTAGTCTGTTAAGTAGTCCTCTACTGTGCTCTCCTTAGATAAAACAATTTCCTTTTAATCATAAACTAATACTAATTTCACTCTGTCCACATGTCATGTGTAACGCTCTGCATCACCAGTTATACTAATCACCAGTCTGCAGCCTGATACGAAACACCTGTGCACCGGTTCATCACGTTCACCTGTTCACAGCCCTATATCTCAGTCAGCCATCTCTGACTCGGTGTGGTTTCGCTGCTCTGACTGCAGTCCACACTGCATACCAGTCAGCACACTCCACAAGATCCTCGTCTTCCTCCACACCAGACGAGGAGGACTTTCTAGTTTGTCCTCGCTGTCTCAGCGACGCTTTACTTTTGTGAATAAAAGGTCACTACTCGCCCCTGCATCCTCCTCCTGCGTGCTCTCTGACGTGACATCATGTAGGGCCTGTTTCTTTAACTTTATTTGACTTATTTTTCCATTTAAGTTTTCATATTTTGTTTATGTACTTAAACATTTTGGCAATATTTCTGAAAAGAAGTATTGTATTTCAGTTCAGCGATGACCCTGCAGCCCCTGACATACATAGAGGTCAGCCAGGAGTCAAATAAAGTAACTTAAGACAATACTACTTTATTTATAAAAGCACTTTTATAGCACTTTATAAAAGCATAAAAGCACTGACATGAAATACTGAACAAAGTGCTGAACATAAAATAACTAAAATAAACAGGAAGTAAATATTAAAAATTAAGTTCACAAGGAAAAGCTAAATGAAAATCAAATAGGAAAACATGCTAACTAAAATGTGGAATATGGAATCCCAGTTCAATGCATAAACAAAAACAGAAAAACAAGTCTGTTTGGGGAACACTCAATGGTTACAATGGGAGGGAACATCTATCCATTTATTATCTACCGCCCTGAACGGGGTCGCGGGGAAGAGCTGGAGCCAATCCCAGGAACATCGGACGACAGGCGGGGTACACCCTGGACAGGTCACCATTCTATCACAGGGCCAACACACACAGACAAATAACCATACACACACACACACACTCAACAACTAAAGCAAATTGTTTCCTACACTGTACATACAACGTGTGGTGATGTACATAAAAAACAAGAGAAAAAAGCACTTTAAAGCATCTGACTTTGGAGTGTTTGATCAATATTCATCAGATCATTGCAGTAGATGCAGGTACTTATCGGTTCTGATCTGCTTTGATGGGGAACAGACATGCTAACATTTCATTTCATCACACTAAACGTTGCACAAGTGGGCAAAGCTCACATTTTCAAAACAGTCACATTTATCGTCTTTAATTTCTAACATAGAGGTTCGGAAGCAAAAAGCAACAACGCAAAGACAAAAACAGAAAAGGCCAATTAATTCTACTTGTCTGCAAGACAGTTTGCTCACTCTCATCCCTGCTGTGTGCAACTGACGTCCACAGTGCAGCACAAAATTAGTTTAACGATTTCTAAACGTTGTGATTATCAGAAAATTGTTCGACACAGCCTGCAGGATGCATGCCTTTGCTTCATGTTATAATTGCAGGCATGTTGTGTGTAAAGTGAAGGCTCCTCAGCTGGTTCAGTAGTGCTCAAAGAATATATGGTAAGTGCACTCCTTCTGGCAATACTAAACGATTTAATCAACTAGTTTCAGTGGGTACACAAATGCTTTAAAAACATGCATAAGCATGCTACGTTGGCATAAAAAAAGCCTACAATCTCAATCTGGAGGGGTATAGATGTTAGCCTTTCACTGAGGAAACATTTAAAACACAAATAAAATCCAAGTCTGCTTACAAACCAAACTTGTGAAGGGGAGCGTTTAGTTCACAGGATATTTTCACATATCAGTATAGGAGCAGAGAAGCGTTCATCATCTGAATCTCAGTCTTTTCCCTGACATTTAATTATCCAAAATGTCTTGTCGCTGTTAAACATGCAAAATAGTTTAAACAAAACACTGTCAATTACATGCAAAAACTAATAAATGCTGTCTGCTCGGAGACAAAGCCCCCTGGCTTTAAATTAAAGAAGAAAAAGATCAAACGACTACATTTCCAGCTAATACACTTCAGAGAAGAGTGACTTGTTAGCCGCGGCCTGATACATCAAAGCCCAGTTAAAGCAGAGATGCCTGGTTTTCCCTGGATGAAGACCATGAGCATGACTGGTCAGAAGATCAAGGAAAGAAGCAAGCACAAAGCCTGCGTGCTGGAAGATAGAGAGAGAGTATCAAAGAGCTGAAGGACGTTAAAGATGCAGCATGTTAAGACCATGAAGATGCGTTTCTGAGGACAATCTGGCCCCACTTGAATTAAGTCAGGGTTTTATTCTGCTCCTCCATCACTTGAAGTTCAGTACACAGTGCATCCAGGACTTTGATGTTTGCTAAAACAAAGTCATTACGCCCACCACCCCGCCATCTGGGTTTTTTTTTCTATCTTTATTTTACCTGGCAAAACTTTAAGAACACATTCTTATGCACAACGTGGAACAGAAAGGGGGAAAATGAAACAAACATTAAAGTAGATAAATAGATGGTCACTATACTATACAGACATGTGGCAGAGGATTTTATCCAAAGCGACTTACATATAATAAGCAGTCATTTTAACCATAGCTATTAACCTAACATGCATGTCTTAAGGGTGGGAGGAAGCCAGAGTACTCGGAGAGAACCCACGCATACATGCAAACTCCACACAGAAAGGCCGCTGGACAACCCTCCCCAGCCTGGGCTCGCACCAGCAACCTTCTTGCTGTGACACCATTAGACATGCATGCTTGCTGTGTTAGACATGGAGGTGGATGAACTTGGAGTGTTTTATTAATGAGAGGGAACCAATGAACAATGTGACAAGTGTGTAAACAAGGTCATATAACCTAAAAATAAAAGACAAAAATGAGTTACTAATCAAATAGCAGCGTGATAGAGAATAACCAGCATGTTAGCAGATTGCATCTCTGTAGTCCAGCAAGGGGAGAACGTCGTTTCGACAGTCATGTGTTCAGCGTGAAGTGGTGGGTAGCAGAGCCATGCTTTTGAGGTCGAACAACTTAGAAACGTGTTAGTCTTATTGGCTTTAGCGTTGAGTTTCACGCTGACTGACTTGAGTTTGCTGCTTATTTATTCTAACCAGCTGTGATTATTTTGTGATGGAACAAAGCTGATGGATGTGGAAGTTTTCTGAATTCCTTTTGCTTTTCTCCACTTGGTGGCAGCACTAACACCACTGTGTTGGACCTCTATAGAGGATAGAGTAAAAACATCCATCCATCCATTTTCAACCGCATAATCCCACTTGAGCGGGGTCGCGGGGGGGCTGGAGCCAATTAGAGTAAAAACATTGCTGACAAAATTAATTTCTCTTTGGAAAACTGTCAGAAAAATGCACACCTGCCCAAAAACCAAAACAAAAAGTTAACATAAGAAAATGTCTCTCAATCACTAACCTGCTTTTCTAAAACTTATCACCAAAGCAAAAATAGTTGTACTTGGCAAACAAGTGCAGGAAAATAAAGACACCATCCAGCAGCTGCTTTAGTAATGCAGTGGAGAGACAATGTTACGTGTCGTCTGTGGTGAAGACCAACACTGCTGCTTCTGCAGCTGTGCACACACACACGCACATATAACACACCTGGTGTTACATATGTGCACTCAGAGCTTGAGAATGTTTCCTGCTGCTGAGGGACGACCGAGGTCATACCTTTATTTTGGTCACCTGAACAGAATCAACAGCTCTATTTAAGCTGCGACTGTGTTTTCTAAATCTTTCAGAAAAGGGGATTTATATTCAAAGTTTGAAAAGAGATTTCTTTTTTTGACTGACTGTAAAAACAAACAAAGAAAAAACTAAATTTGTGCATCTGGCTGACAGATCCCTGCTTTCTTTAGTTGATTGCATATGCATTCAGACAAAACATACCGGTACATGTGGCTCGTCTCAAGTCATGTCGAATAAACATAATAGGTGATTTTCTAAAAAAAAAAGTTTCCCGATAAAGAATAACCTGAATTAGAGATTTGTGACCAATGACAGAACACAGAAAGCAGTAAAAACATGTTCTGGTGTAAATCTAAAAATAAGATGAGATCAAAGTTGAGCCAGTGCAATTATTTCACAAAACTGCAACTGAGACAAAACACAAAGCAATTTGCTGTGAATAAAACCCATTTTAAAAATAACCAGAACAATGTCCCACACTTCTAATGTTTATTCCATCATTTTCATTCGAGTGTCTGTCTCTTTGTTGAAACACATTTTAAAAAGGTGGTTTATTGCTGGTGATGGAGACATTTAGGATGAGACTACTTACCTGACTTTCTGTCAGGAAAAGGAAAAAAAAACGCCTGCAGATGGTTTAATCGATGATTTTCACAGTGCATATAAAAGCAACTAAACACATGTTTATTAAATATGATAGAAATAACTAATATATTTTTTCCTGTCAAAAACAATCCCTTCTCTCCATTTTAACACTGTTATATTTTTTAAATATTCACTTGGAAAATTGAGTTATTTGTACATTTAACTTTACTTGTTATTTAGCCCAAAGAGATAAGGTTCCCTTCATTCTTACAACAATGTAATAACCTCGCGACACAGAGCCACAAAGATGAACATCCACCAGAAGTTAGCCAAAAGTTTTCATAAGCAAAAATGCAAAAAAAATATTTCTGAAAAAAAAAAACATGAGATGAAAAAAATTCTGCAATGAATTAAACATGAAGTTGAAACTGTGAGCTATTACATGAAACATTTGTTTGTTGCTGGTTTGTGCATTTTTTGTACAACCCAGCAACAAATATAGTTTTTTATTTAATTATTAATGGGTTTGTTTTAATGCCTACAAACCACAATTTAAACTACCATTTTAACCATTTAAAGTCCAGCCTCAGAACAAAAGAAAAGAAAAGTTAAATTTTTAAAATGTGACTTTTATTGATTCAAACTTTACTAAAGTTTGAAAAAAAGGATTTTTTTTTACTATTTATTACCATGTGATGGGTCAAAATTATTGTAGCATAATCTTCTGCTTGCTGGTGTTTACCAGGGTGCAGGAGATCATCTGGTGAACAATAGGGCTTTGAATAAAGCTTCAACCATAAAGTGATGCTAAATGTCTCAGAAACTGTTTTATGGGGTTAAAAATGAGCCTCAGTTTACTTTTTAACTACGCAGTTTGTATTGTGTACATAAATATAATCAGTTGAAAAGAAACATTTATGAACCGTCTCTAATTATTTAAATGATGTGGATTGTCCATAAGACATGTGTGGATGTTATTAAACTGATACACAAACTCCAGCAACAGGAAGCCTCGTGGTCAAGGCTGTGAAAAGTATGTGGTCATTTCTCAGATAAAAATGTGTCTTTAATAAAACCTGACTGAGTTAAACCACAAAGTAACAAAATTATTATTTCCCTACGGATTAATGTGAAGGCTGAGAACCACACAGGTGAGACAGACATGACAGGTCAGGTGAGGAAATCTTTTACAAAGGTAGAACTGAAATATCAGCTTTAATCCAGAGTCTCCAGAAGATAAGGCTGAAAATGTTATTTCCTAGAGGATATTATTCAGAGTGAAAGTAAAACTTTTTATTTTCATGATGAGCTCTTTTCTGTGTTTCTGTTCTGTTGTTTCTGTTTCGGAGTTTGTGTCCTGCTGTTCTGGTGACAAACTCATAGACTGGTTTATCTCCACACTACTTCCAGTCCAGCATCCAAAGCTTTTTGTAGAAGCAGGGAAGGGATTTAACGTTAAGCCAGAAACAAAGAGAGTTGTTGTGAGTTAATCTGCTTTATTTTTCTCCTAAAACAATCTGCTTCAGATTCACGTACAAGTTCTGACAAAAGATGGACAATTTGAGGTTTCTCAGGCATGTTTGGTTTTTGTCTTTGACATTTGCAAAGATTTTGGGCTGTTGTTTTGACAGTAAGTCTGTTTGTCTTTTTCACAGAACAACTTCTTCCTTTTCTCAATCTAACAGAGAGGACAAAACTATTTTCCAAAGCTGGGATTTTATTTACCAAATGTTTTAAATTGTTACCAAAATCTGACCAAACCTCACTAAAAGGTCAATTAAATTTCACTCTTTTTTTAACCCAAAATGTTACCTGAACAAACCAAAAAGAAAAAATAAAAACAGGAGATGAAAGAAACTAAATGAAATACCATGTAAACTCCCTTCAGCTCAGCAGCACGTACAGCCTAAATAGGCACAAACTCTGGAAATATTGTCGCCCGTGGTGCCATCTCACTGTGCTAAAAACAGAAACTGATTTTTGTCTTTGCAAGTGCTGTTTGTCAGTCTGCATGTCACAGCATCTTGCTTAAACTTGGTGTGTGTCAGAGAGTACGGTGTGTGCAACAGTCTGAGCTGTGGGCTGGTTTTTCCAGGAAAACAAAAAATAAAAGATGGACAAAGTTTTGCAGCACTGACATCAAACTTTGACACAGAACATGTGTGGTTGTATCAAATCTGGAAGCCACACTGGAGCTATAATGTATAATGACTCATAGAGAACTGATAATCCCCATAAAACTGGCATATATTTGACACATCAGCAGGCAGAACCAATAGAAAATATTACTGCATTACAGAAAAATGTGTTAATTTGCTGAACATTATAATAAGGAAATGGAAAAATGTTCCACAATGCATAAGTTCAAAATCTTTATTAAATCAAGAGTCTATGTGGAATAATTGTCCCAGCAGCCAAACTGATCATGTGTCGTATTAAATTCATATTTTGGTCATTTTGATGTTATATGTTATCAAAAGCAAAGTCACATTTAATTAATTCAGTTTCTAATTATGTTTTTTTCTTCCTATTGATGATACAGGGAGGCTGGACATGCCAGGTGATAAATGTCCTCTCATTCGACATGGTTCAGGCCAATCGGTAAAGTAATACTGATAGTCACTTAACGTTTGTCGTGTTTTTGTATTTTATTTATTTAATATATTTTTATTTGATCAAAATAAATCAGGTAAAAATGTTTTCTTTTCTTTGAAAGCAAGCTGAACTCCAGCATCCAACCAGGGAGATTGTCTGTAAGTCAGGTTCTTCATCATCTCCTGCTTTTATACGTGGAAACGTAGTAATGTCCAGTTCTGGCTATTGTAGGTTTTTAGCCAACATACAATCTATACAAAAATCCTCAAAATAGAAGTATTACCAAACTTTATATAAACTTTTTAATCTTTTTTCATATATCCGGGTTGCTTAGTTGGAAATCAAACAAAAGTCTAACAAATGAAAATGTTTTTCCACTTAGATATCAAAGCAGAATTTCTACTTTCTTTTCTGTTAGCGACTACTGATGTGATGAGTTGAGCAGACACATAACTGAACAAGATGCATCCAGATCACAGCACCACTGTGTGTGACTCCATCTCTACTCTCTAATTTTGACGAGAGGCCTGTTTGAACAGCGTATTTGTTTGAACAGGTGCCAACTCTCTCGCTCTCTCTTCATCACACAGAGGGGGAAATGCAAAGATGTGATCAATAACAAACATCTAGGTGTAAAAATAAGTTCTTCAGAAGCAAAATGCTGTGCAAAAACAGACAGTCTGTTTATGCATCCTGATCTTTCTCTCTCAATGCAACACTCAAAAATAAACTCCTGCAGCTTGTTTTATTTCCTGCCGGTTGAGGTGAGAGGATGAAGACCTTGCAAGTGCTTTCCTTGACTCTGATGATTAATTCACCCTGTGCTGAGTTCATGAAGGTTGGACAATGTCTTATGCCTGCAGTTCAGCCAAACTTATAAATACACTGTTTACTGTGCTTTCCTGCTGTTTATTTAATGAAACAAAATCAATGAACCAAACTAGAAGCACCTGTTGTGCTTTTAGATTTAGATTATATAAAATACCATTCACTGTAAGCGGTATATGATATGCAGTCCTAACAGTGAGCTGCTATGAGTACCAGCAACACAAACAATCAATTTATTGTCACTTTAAATAAATGTGCAATCTCTTTAAAGCATTTCTTCTCATTTATCTTCCTTGACTTTTACTTATTGCCATTAATTCATTTATATATTATTAATCTAAATAGCTCATAGTAATATTTTTCCCTGCCTCATTAAAAGCCGGTCCTTCATACATGTCAGTTTTACAAGTGAGAAGGAGTTTGCTCAGATACTGTTGTACAAATGTTACACTTTAATTAAAAGAAGTTGCAATACACAATATGATTTATTTTCTGTTTTTAATTGTTTTTAGGTGATAATGGAACCATTTATTCCATTATAAGGATCCTGCTGAGCTTGCCAAGCTGGACGCGTCTTTCTTTAACAGTAAAATTTTAAATCATTGCAATTATGTCGCTGGACTCGAGTTCACTTACTCTGTGTGTAAGTCAGCAACACTGACACCATGACCTTTCTCTGTTTTAAAACTCTCCCCCCTGGTTCCTACTGAGTTCTGTCTACCATCTATGATAGCTGGTTCATGTCTGCAGTAGCTTTGGCCTGCTCCCGATGGAGCAATCCTGTATCCTGCAGCAGAAGGTCCACTTTGTCCCAGAAGACCACTGAGAAGCTGCACAACATCCTGTCTTCTATTAGTGTCAATGGGGACAAGAAGGTCCCCACAATCCAGGATGAGAGCGCCTGCAGTGCCATGAAACAGAGAGACCCGTGCTTGCTGTCTGTGAGATGAAGGATGGCTTAAAATTAAAATTATTGAAGTGAACAGGATGTTTATTGTCAGCTCAATGAGTCTGCAAAGAAAAATGCCTTTTTCTTATTTGGGTTCTATAATAAAAAATATTTCTGGGATTTACCCATTTTCCATTTCCACCTATATATTTGTATTTATTACCACGTGTGCAGTGGTTTATTCCCCTATCGGATTAATGTAAAAGGTTCAAAACAGGCAATAAATATTCATTTTATTTCATTCATCCTTTAATGAACTATTTTGTAACAAACTGCTTGCAATGGTGCTCAAAACCTCTTTATTCTAGATATTTAATTAATTGAAAGAATGAGCAAAAATAACTGTGTGAACTAAAAAGATGTATTTAAAGCAACAAAACAAAGTGAACATCAAGACAAGATGCAGTTTAGGTGCTATAATCAGTATGCTGTAAACCTAAAATGCGGTGAAATGGCAAAAAGACATTTAGGTAGAGTTTGTTTTAGCCATACAACTTCAGCAATGACCAATAAATACTGCAGCAGGCTTTAAAATGGATCTAAACCAAATGTAAAAGCTTGAAGAAGCATACAAAAGGTCATAAATATGTATATGTAAAAATATGAAGAATGTAAATTTGCACAATTTTACAATAAAACATTTCTGTTTAATTTCTTCATACAATTAAAGTTTCATTTGAATTATCCAGCTGGAAAATTAACATGACTTGAGAGAAAAAGGGACAGGAACTGCACCAATGCACTTTACATGCCTTCCCTTCTCTGTGACTGCTGCTCGGCTCTGAGTTTATTCAGAGTGAACAGGTCATTTAAAGACACAACGGTATTTGGATGCCTTCAAAGATTTTACAAAATGATAGCAAAAGTGCAGCAGGGATTATGGAGGAGTTGATTAAACTTAGTTGTCATTTTGGAGGCTTAAAAACTTTGTACCATATAAAAAGGATCAATAAGAAGTGTGTAGATTACACACAGACCTCCAATATTGGAATCTAACCACTCAGTCTAAGCAACCGTTATCACTTTAACTTTGTTTGCTGAACAACAGGATTGTTGTCATAATGTTTCCGTGATTAATCAGTCCTTGTTACATCAGACCACCACATAAATCTAGTTAACAGAGCCACCAAATGCCACATGTTGATTTCAAGCACAGATTTATTACACAGATTATGCTCAATAAGCAGGTTTACTCGTTCATGGCACCGCAGTAATCAACATCCTGGTTAGTGCTGAGCAGTTTGTTGACAGTCACTCCAATGGAGGTCAATGTGCTGTGCAGCTCCTGCAGGGTCTCTTCAGGCAGAGTGGGCTGCCTGCTCAGGATCCAGGTGAAATCAGCATGGAGCACACCAAGCTCAGTGCAGCTGTAGACCAGGGCGTAGTTGTCGTAGTCGGTGGACAGAACCCAGTAAGGGGAAGGGGGAGAGTCTGGAAGTGTGAACGAATACAGGAGCATCAACATGTTTCCACATAGTAGCAAAGCTCAACTATAACTCAAAGTGCTGGAATAATGAATGTTTAAGGATCAAGGGTGGTCCATACCCTCAAAGAAGGACACGGACAGTTTGGCAGGCTCAGTAGGGCTGGGCTTGGCAGTACCAATGATCTCATTAATGGTGCCATCATCCCTAAAACACAAATAATTACAACTGAAAACATGACAAAGAAACCCTTCAAAAGCTTTTAAAGTTTAGGTCACAAACAGCTCTGAAAGGATTGTATTTGTATATTATTTTATATCAACCCTGCTAATGCCCCCGAGACATGAAAAACTTTGATAAGCTACATAAAAACACTTCCAGAACTAGCTCCGTAAAGTTAAATTAGACAATGCTCACTGCAGCTCCCTGTTGAGGACACCAACAACTCCAGGGCTATTCAGGCTGTAGGTGGCAGTGCTGCACTGGCCTTTCTGGAAACTGGTTGGGATCCTCTGGATTTCATACCAGGTACCAAGATACTGCAGAAAAAGTTATCAAAATCAATGTGGATGACTTGTCTTAGAATCTTCTGCTCAGCTTTTGCTTAGTGGGAAAAACTATCACTGAAACCTGGAGATTATTGTTTGGAACATAGATTTTAATGCAGTATTAGTTTCTCATTAATTCAGGTCTCACCCTTGCAGCATCAAACTTCTCCTGAACAGCAGCATCGGGGCATCTACCTGGCAAGATAACCTGAGCACTGGCTGCCAGAATGGACAACAAAAAGAGCAAAAACACCTGGATGGTATGCATTTATCTCCTCGACCTTCAAAGACAGAAAACAGGTTTTAAAGTTATTGCATTTTCTGAAAATAAAATCATTTAAATCTGAGCAAAAAGACATCTAAGAGAACACGACTGAGCTCTCACCTGGTTTACTGAGTAGCGGTGAAGTTTGGTGTTTTGATGCCTTATTTATAGTGACTATTTGCTCATCAGGTTATCTTGTGATAGCTGAGTGAGATATTTGGCACCTGTTCAGTGTAAAAAAAACGTGTCCTCCAACAGAAAAAGACTAAAATGTCACAGACCTTGACAGGTGAGTAAATATGTTTTGTAATGTTACCTTAGGTAACTTGGAAGTTTGATAACAAGTTATGTCACTGGCTGTGTGGCTCTGGGCATGGCAGTGTGTGTGTCACATTATGCCATTACACATATTAAGTGTGTTGCTGAATTTTCCAAGCAGCTTCTGAGTTTCATCAACTATTCAAATTTACAAAAGATTATTTGCTGAGTCTTCAATATTCATACTTTCAGTTCATACTTCAGTTCCCTGAAGTCTGATACCCATCAATAAAACTGAATGTATCCAATTACCTGTGTTACTGAAGTAGTAAATAGTGTAAATAGTGCACAACTGATAGAGCACGTCAATGGACAAATAGCACCATGAAGCCAAAGAAACAGATCAGGGATGTAGTATGGGTATGTTTAAAGCATGGAATATTGCAATGCGTTGACACAACTACAAACCAAAAACATAACATTTCATCTTAAAGGTGCAGCATGAGTACTCAGGCTTCCTCCCACAGTCCAAAGACATGCACATTGGCGGATAGGCTGATTGGAAACTCTAAATTGCCCATAGGAGTGAATGTGTATGTGTGCATGGTTGTCTGTCTATGTGTGTTGGTCCTGTGATGGACTGGCGACCTGTACAGGGTGTACCCCGCCTCTCGCCCATTGTGAGCTGGGATTGGCTCCAGCCCCCCCGCGACCCCGTAATAATGGATGGATGGATGGTGCAGCGTGAAATAAAATCAACAGTCAATGACAGAAAAATGTAACATATTTTAAAAATGTTTACAGTTTTCCTGTAGTCAGTCATTCAGTCACATGTTTATGCTTCCACACGTTTGTGTCTGATGGAATTTTGGACACTGGCATCCACCGTCCATTCACAACAGTGCTCGGTGTTTGAAGTCATTTCTTATCTCATCTATACCACTAATCTGGTCATTTAGTTGCCATTTTGGACAGCATGCGTCTAGGGATAACCATTGAGTGCCTAGCATATACACACAGGATAAAGCATGAATTAAGCATTAACAAAGTCACACAGCAAGTATCTGTAGATGGTACCCAACAGAAACCTCTGTCTAATTATGACTCTGTGAAGTTTACGTCAAAACTTGGCAGAATTTGACCTAATGACCTATCACTAAGCGCTCTAGTATCAGCCAGAATGTGCCGTATTTAACTGAAATCTAGGACCAGAAATAAACAGACAGTGCCCAGTTACATTATTTTTATTTTACAGTATTTTTGAAACCACAACACAAAAGCAACAGAAACTCAGAACATATGTTAACAGCTGCTGCTGACTGAGCTGCTACCCTGTGGCGAACAGCCAGTTAGCTTGGCAACGCATCACGATGACAGATAGTATAATCAACTCAACCGCTACATATGAAAAAAATTAACAATTTTAATGGTTTAAAAAATGTTAATGCATTAATATATACTTATTATTTATTTCTTTTGTATGTGACTTTGTAAGTGAGAGAACTTGTTGGACAAGTGTCAAACTACAGACTTTGAGGGCCACTATCCTGCAGGGTGTTGCTGCTTCCATGCTCCAGCCCACTTGACTGAATTTGATGGGTCGTTGTGAATAAGTTCACCAGAAGCGTTTGGACCCATTTGATTTGGCTCATGTATATTGGTGCAGGAAGTAATTAAAACCTGCAGGGTAAAGGGTTCCCTTTCCAGCAGGACAGTGACCGTAAACATTCAGCCAAAGCTACAGTAGAATTGTTTGGATTAAAGCATACTCATGTAAGGTGAATGGCACAGTCAAAGTCCAGACCTGAAACCATTAGAAAATCTGTAAAAAAAAAAAAAAAAGACTTGATGATTGTTGTCCAATCCAGTCTGACTGAGCAATCTTCCAAAGAATGGGTAAATTTTCTGTCTTCAGATGTGCAAAGCTGAAGACATACTAAAAAGACCTCCAGAAATAGATGCCTCTGTCATGTATTTAGTTAGGAGGATTGTAAACAAATGCACCCCTCATGCTTCAGATTCGTATTTGTACAACAAAAATTCTAACTTTCTTTCCATTTCACTGCTACTTTGCATTGATCCGTCACAGAGAAATTCAATTGAATACATTTCAGTTTTTGGTTGTAATATGGAAAGGTGCAAGGGATATGCAGACTTTTCAAGACCCTATTTATCCAACACGTTAAGCAGCAATTAGCAAATGTTAGTCTGTTAACAGACAAAAACAATAACAAGTTATCTCAAATAAATTTATGCAGCCACAGATGAAATTGTATCAATAATTCCTATTAATGTCCTGGAGTAATCTGAAATGTTCAGCTGTTAATAACCAAAACCTAGCTAATCTTAGCATGCCAACTTCATGTGCTAACATTTGCTACATTTCTTTTAATTTCTCCAGACCATCACTTCTAGACACTTTACATCTGCCACTTCTTTTTCTGCTCTCCACTCAAATGATAGGGCCGCACTGTACGCCAGGCAGAGTTATGTGTAGCAGTACCAGCTTGTCGGGCTGGCCTCTTAGGCCTGAATAATTGCCCTTAACTGGCCTGGTAGTCCGCTACAGATAAGAAGGGTTGGGCAGTAACCAGAAACCACACTATGAGCACATGTTGGTTTATTCTTTGTCTTCACCGAGTCGAGGCACATGCAGAGGTCCAGGAGCAGATTGGACTTAAAGTTTTTGCTCCTCATGTTTGATGAACCAAACATGAGGGACAACATTTTAGTTTTTCATGGTTGCAACAATAGATCAGAACAAATTAATTAACTAGAAACAGCTTTTCATTTATGACTTTGATGCCTCATTTTTGCTCAAATGATTTGTTGTTCTGGTTGAGTAACAACAGATTTTTAAAAAAAAAAGTTATCATGTCAATAATCTTACTTAATTTCTAGACACTTTACATCTATTTTAGAACATTTTATTAGAATCTTACTTAATTCAAACATATTTTTCATGACCTCCTCGAGTGATTTCTTTTCTGTTTTTAATACATAGGAACTCTTCAATCCTCAGTATCCGGGATCTCACAGCAGTCGTGATCTAAACAAGATTTTACCCAGGCCTGAAAGACGTAATGCTTCTAACTCAGGGGATTACAGCTTAAACACAGTTCTCATTTGACAGCAAGAACACAGGAAATGCAGGTGATCCGGATAGCAGATTGGAGCTGTAATTAGAAAATGGATAGGGTCTCCACTGACCCAGTGAATTTTTAGCCAGGACTGTTTGTTAAGGTTAAACCTGCTCTGATCCCTTCGCCTCACTGTGACTTCTTAATGCAGGGTGCAAACAACACGAACAGAAATCCCCAGTAAAAAGCTTACACCTGGGAGATTCTTAAATTAGAGGTTTAGATGTCCTAAAGCCCTGTTCACTTAATTCCTAAATCCTTCATTCGGGTTTGTTATTTTTCTGCAAAATTTGCACTTCACATAAAAAAAGAAACACATAGAAAACATGATTTCATGTTTCTACATAAAAAACAGACTAAGCATTATATGTGCTAACTTATTGTTTAGTGACATGTTTATGTTAAGATACGTCAGTTTCTCTTGCTAAAGTCATCACTGTGCACTACAGATACCTTAAAAACACACATTTAATGTATCACTTTTTTATGTTGCAGGGTGTAATTGCAGGTTTACATGGAGGCAGAAGCACCGCATTATTACATTTGTCATGTTTTCACAGTTACCAGCGTTTTCCTCTGTTCTTTAGTCAGCGATACTGTCAAAGTCATGCCTGCATGGGCAGATTTCTTAAAGTTATGGAGCTCTGATTTACTTTTGCTCTATTTCAGGTGCAAATGTGACTTAAAACCAATTAAAACAACCGCTTTGAAGAACCCAAATCGATGAAAATGTATCCAACTCAAAAGTCGTTATTCAAGTATGAATAAAGAATATGAGTCTTATTTTGGTTTATCCAAAGCAATAATGATTAGCTTCATATATTATTTATGCAAGCCTTTATGGGATTTTGAAGAAAACACTTATTCAGTTCTTTATAATGACAGATTTCAGGTTATTTTAAAGGTTTTCAGAAGAATTTAAATCAGGAGTTGCTGCAACAGATTCAAGCCCTTTGCTTTTACTAATGTAATTCTTTGGAGTCATAAGTTATTATATTTGGACAAGAGAGCAGAACTGGCAGTTAATAAATAAATAAATTATTTGTCATGTGTGAACTAAAGTGATAGGCTTTTGGCCCATGTTACTTCCTTTCTTAACCACCATTTCACATGGTTGTGTTTATGGAGGTGTAAATATGGATTTTTGGCAGAGAGCTGCAACAGCCAGTATGCTGCATCAACATGGATCATATTTCATAGATGTTTTGTTGTTTTGCAAGCAGAAAAATCACACAAAGGTTCCTTTTTGTGAAACAGATAGGAAGTGACAGTCTACAACCTTTTAGCATCATACTGTATGTTCCATCTGATTTCTGCAGCCTCCCTGAGAGGGATCACATGATGTTGCTGTGCCTTGCAGGTCTGCTTCTATGGTTTTAAACAGAAGAGGATGTTTACATCCCCTGCTGTCTGGTGTCTTGTAGAGGATGGTTTATATTATATTATATTATATTAAGATATAAGATCCCTCATCCCTGTACATAGACCCACCTCCATGTCTCTAAGGCCATCCATCAGTGGTATTTATCCCTTTCTAAGTAGATGGCTCTGGTTTCATCCCAGTTTATGATACAGTTCTCTCTTCTACCCCGATAATTTTAGATTTTGTTGTTCTGCTTTTGTTTATCTCTGTTATCTTTGCCTTCTCATATTCTTTCCTGTGTTCGCTTTTTTTCTACCCAAAGTTCTTCCAGAGTATGTTGTTTTGTATAACATGCAGGCAGTTTCATGAAGGTTGTTACTCTTTATGTATGCACGTTGCTATTTGGATGTCTCTGTGGTTTTACTGGGGTGTTTATAATCAATTACTTTGCATTACCAAAAAAACAGAAACAGAAAAAAAGTGAGAAGATTAGAGTCTATGTGTGGTCATTGTTTTTATAATGGTTATTATGATGCTTAGAAATCCTTTTACACATTAATCTGCTCCTTATTAGCTATACTGATCAATCAATACATCAGTTAATAAAAATATTAATCTCTTTCATTAAATTTTTAAGTAAGCATCTTTTTTAATCCACAAAATCAAAAATAAAAATGCAAAAATAAAGATGAAAAGCAGTGAATCTTCATTTTTTTAAATGACTTCATGCAATCAGGTGCCAATTAATTGACAATAATTTTCAAAAACTATGCAATCTACCAGGGACACTAAAAAACAATATTTTCTTATACATTTCTGTAAATGAACATAAAGATTTAGGATTTTTTTTTATCTTTCTAGAAATCCAGAAATCAATCATTTTTTTATTAATTATGTTTGAAAACAGACCTTAGAAAAACTTTGATCTGAATCAAGTAAGACAGTTTAACATAAATAAAACTGAATAAGGTCATTTAAAAAGCTAATTCTCTCCTATATTTCATCACTTGTAGCTGACCCAGCAGAGAAAAATCTGAATTTCTGCACTTAACTTGCAAAGCCGCATCTCCAAGATGATTGGGCTGGGAAGGGTCAAAAACTGAACTATCTCCAGCAGAGTGAGTGATTAAGGTGTCCCTTTATATTTTTGGGACTGAACAATTTCTGGGTCGTTGGCAGAAGGTTATGGAAGACAGTGAGGCTAAAGTTAGACAAATGAGATGAGCCTGACACAGACAAGTGCCCCTTGCATCACGGTACAGCCATTTTCCAGCTAGCAGTTGCAGCATACTATAGTGACCTATGAATTATTTATATCCTAAACAGATTTCTACAGAGAGCCTAAAATCTGATTATAATCAAGCATTTCTGTGCAGCAGTCAAACTGATGTCATGAAACCGTGGAGCAATTGGAGATTTTGATGTGTTTTTTTTTCCAACTTGATGTGAGTTTACATTGTTTTACATTATAAACTACCATCCTGTATCATACATCTACACTAAGTATAATGAAGGATGCATATTTCTGAGTCAGTCAAATAAATAAATAAATTATTGTAACTTCTAACACTTCCTGAGATGTATTAACTGTACATGCATTAATAAATTGAAAACTCTCACTGCACCCCAGCTAGTAATGACTTGATAAAGAGGTCACTAAAAGCACAGGACTATTTGTGATATTTAAGATTAAAAACACAGCAGTGTGATGACCTTTACATTCATTTATCTCCCCAGAAGCTCTTTGCTTTCCTGTAGATTGAGGAGGGATTCAGAAGCCCCAACTGTCTCCCTCCGCATTGTGTCTGCCATTTGGCTTTCTTACCAGCTCACCAACTGTGCGCACCTCACAGCCCACCAGGCATTCAAGAAAACATCATTCAAAGAAGTGCAGGCCAATGCTGTAAGCTTGGTGAGCACAAACTGTCAGATTAAGAGGTCTGAGAGGATGATCCAGCCAACATTCAGTCGGATTTCTGACAAATTACCACCAAGCATGTTTGGGTCAGCTCTTTAGCACCCTGGGGAGCAAAACACTTCTCACACCCAAACTAGACATGTGAAAAAACTAGACTGATCTGTTGGTCTGTTAAAATCTACAACCAGCAGCATGCAGGTTCTCCGCATGGTGCCACTGAGCAGCGAAGGAGGGGGTACACCATTTTGCCACTGGAAAAGGAAGCTAAGCATTTAGGTGTCTTAACTATGGCCTAAAGTGCTAACAAGGGATTAGTGAGGTAAACGTTGAAAGAGGTTTAGCACTCCATGCTTAGGACCAATGCTGCTACAGTAATTACACATCAGTTGCAAGGTGCAGCGAGCAGTTGGATAGGAGATCATAGTGATGTCAGGACAGGGAGGGCTTATTGCAGGAGATAAGGCCAGCTAATGGAGATGAAATGAATCGGTATTTAACAGGTCTTTTTTAGTTAAGGCACTTGGATGGCAGCAGACTGCGCTCCGAGCAGTTAGCAGGTCAGTGAGATACAGAGTAGTGAAAGAGGGACAGAAGTCACAACAGCTCTGTGAGATTTGAGATTTTAGAAATATTTTTAACGCTGTTGTTATTGCTTCTACTGAATTGGGACAAAAAAGTTTGAAGCTGTGCCCACCAGTGGAAACAGAAAGGTAAGTTGTTCTTGTTTTTTTATTTTGTCTTTAGCTTGTCCTACATGTTTCTGCTTGTGCCTGGTCGGGTTGACTTGTTTTTTATTGTTGTTATGTCAAAAATTTAGTGCTACACATGAGTTAATCTGCATAAGAACATCTATTGCATTTCATTTCAGACTTTTTATCCAAATTCTCAAAATTAGATAAAGGGACAAATGTGGAAAATGTGAGCAGCAGACTTTATAGAAGCCACTGTGTGATCAATCTGAAAACCAGTATGATTAAGAAGAGTTTAAATTATCATAATTAGCCCATATTTAACAAAAATAATAACAAAAATTAAAATTATGCTAATAATTGTTTATTTATAAAACTTGTTCACTCATCATGTTGTCATGTTAGTCTGTAAACAGAGAAAAAGCATCTTTAATCTTATCAATACTACCTGCAGGTCACCACTCATGTGCGAGTCTCAAGAAATGTAATCTGCTTCATGCAACTGGCAGAATATGCCTGGCTTTAGCTGATGTATGTTGCATTAGGGGATTAGAATGGGCTAGACACTGCTTCTGTCTTGTCTGATATGACCTCCTCAGGGCTCCATCTAAGTTGTCAGCAATTTTTCTCTTTAATTCATTCTTGTAATGAGATTAACCAGGCAACAGCAAATCCAAGGAGCCCAATCCCCGGATTTGGCAGCTGTGGTGTGGCCTCTGCTCGCTCAAGAAATGTGACAGGGGTTTTTGTCGCTCATCTTTGGCAATAGTTTCACTCACAAAATGTTACATTTGCTTAAAACATGTATGTAAGTCTCGTTTACCAGCAACACAAAAGAGAAGAGAGATTAGATTGTGTTTTTGCAGAATAACTCGGGTATACATTAGAGATTAAAGGTTTGAACTGTGGCAAACAGGCCTTTGCATCTCAAGTTCACACAGAAGCACGTGTGTGGGCCTAATGCAGCATATTTAAATTTAAGTAACAGACCTGAGCATCTCATTTTTTGGTACATACTGAGAAATACTGGAAACGTTGAGAAGACTTGATGGCATTGTTGTTGGTTTGCTTCAGCCATATGGAGGAGAAAATGTGTCTGCCACACATGGAAACATATTTATGCAATCATTTCCAAGCTTGCCTCTGGATGTTTCCAGGAAAATTGTACAGTTCTTGCAGAAATCACACTGCAGTTCTAAATGTTGAAAAACAAGCCAGCAACTCTCTAACTGACTGATTACTTTTTGCATTTGTGATGCTTTGTGTAACTTGAAGGAGTTATCATGCAGTACAGATGTGACAACAGCTTTGAGAAGGATGCAATAAAACTGTCTTTCCAGAAAACTTGTCATCTAAATCCGTGTTTTCTCATTGTTTTTTGTCGTGGTGGTTTTTCTGCAAAATGTGTTATTTCCAGAAGTCTTTTCAATCAATAAACGACTAACATTAAAGAATAGTAGATGTAGAAACCATTATTCAAAACAAATGCAGGAGGAAAATTAGATGCTGACAATTCTGTGAATACACTGTACTTGCATCTAAAGAGCACTGTGTACTGCCAGCACAGGCAGTTTTTGAATGCATCCTGAATGCTAATGCTCAGTTTGACAGTCGAGTGAGAATTATTTTGTTCATTTGACATTTTGAATAATTTCATAAGACTGAGTTGTTAACTTTTTGAGCTCCTCATCCTCTCAAATTACAACCCTGGAGACCTAATCATCTTGAGCATGTGCTGCTGTATATAACTACCAGCTGCAAGTATCTAAAGGAGGTATCATAAAATGGCCTGAGGTGTGGAGCTTAGCGCCCACTTTGGTGTTACTGAGCTATAAATGTAAAAAAGAAAAAACTGAATCTTTTCATTTGCTGATATGAGCTGTTCTGACATTTGTTGAAAAAAAAAGGTGGAGGGTGCATGTGCTTGCGCCTCATAGCTCCACATAAACCGATTGCATCCCCAGATTTATCCCCAAGGTGTTTTTAGGACATCCAGGAAGCTAATGGACACTAATAGGCTTAGCACTTAGAGGTGTATTGTACGGGATGCTTACTGGCAAGGTTTGCTGAGGGTAAAACTCTAAACCTTCAGATTACCTCCAACACATCCCTTTAAAGTGCTGTATAGCCAGGACTTAGCTAATAGGATCCTGGGGGTAGTGGGGGCCTGAGAAGGTGGGGATGGGGGTTGGACAGGGCAAGAAGGTCAGCAGATGCAGGCAGCAGACTGTTGCAGGACTAACAGGAGGATTACAGCCCTCAGATTACACGGGTTTCAGAAGGAACTTGAGGGACTGTGGATAATGCACAGAGCCTGGGGGCAATTCTTATGACAGCATTTGTCTGGGGGAGGGGACAGCATGAATAAAATGTGCAGTTTACACCTGCCCCCTACATAGACAGTACATAAACAATGTTTTAATCAGCACAAGCTAACATAATTAGGATGGTAATTTGCAAATTTCAGTATGGTGTGTGTTTATGATGATGTATTGATGCATTTCACAGACTGTACAAGCAGATATGGATTAATGTGCTGTTCACATTAGCATATATTCACAGGATTTCTGCAGTGTAGAAAGCTAATTAATGGTGCTTAAGTTGACAATACTTACATACATCACGGGCTGCTGGCTCTGTCAAAAACATTTCCATGTGTGATAACAGGGTGTCAGTTTTCTTTAGAAGATTTGAAGAATTTATGCAGCAAGGAAGCATTTTTCCAGGTCATCACATGACAGGATTTGGATTTAAAGGTTTAGGATCGTTTACATTACAGTGCAAAGTGTTTGTGTTAAGGTGGGTTTAAGATTAATACTTAGTGCTGTGGAGGTGAGAAAAGTGAAAGTAATGGGAAGGTTGCTGTGCAAGTTGTGCAGGTATGGTTATTGTCTAAGAGGACATCTCTGCTGGAATAAAGTTTTCTCAGCAGTTTTCAAATATCACAGTTTTGTCTTTATAGTCTTTGAGCATAATTTATACATTGCTGTGGTATTTTGGAAAATTTATTGTCATATTTACCAATCTGTGGATAACTGGTAAGTGTGATAGATAACTGCTGCACTCTAGTGGTCACGAGAGGAAACTACAAAAACATGTCCAAGCTTGTGTCTTGTATCTTCACGTTTTAAAATCATGACTTGTTACATTTTCATTATTCAAATAGCATCAGCTATTTTATGGTAATTTCCACTGAAAAAAACTTAACATTAAGACTTTCCACAGATTTAAAGTCAAATACATGAGCTGTCATTTCATTCAGATTGGTGGAAATCATGTAATTGATCTTAATTTTATTACTAACAGCATTCGCCTGTAGGTGAAAGACTGTGCGTGTCATGACCCCACGGGAGCAGTTGAGGAAAATGACAACGCTGGGAGAGCAGGGCACTCTGGATGAAAAGCACTGGTATCGATTGGTCAACGGCATGTCGGCCGGAGGTGAGAACAAGCATTATAAAATAATAAAATCACAGTTCCTTCTGTAGTCCTATAATTACATTCATAATTCAAATGCTTAAATTTGGTCCAAATATGCGGCAGGAATTAAATAAATAACTTGTAACCTTGTATGAAGCATGATAGTCGTGGATTAGGCTCTCTCAGCAGCTTCAGGCTACAGATTCAATAGTTAGAACATGTTCCAGGATTTCTGGTGACCTGGCCTTCAGGTGACCTAATGTGCTCTTTCACCTCTTGCAGAGCTGAGGCAGAGGCAGGAGCTGATAATGAGGAACCAGATGGCCATGGCCCCACAGATCCTCGCCCAGGGGCAGCAGAGGTTACAGGGGGTACCAGCACAGTTTGAACCTCGCTTTATGGAAAGGTCGGTTCCTCAATTCATTCTCACACTTAAACACTACAGGCATGAAAAGTGTAGAAGAATTTTTGTGCAATTAAAATGCTTCAGAGTGCAAATATGCCTCAGTGATCCGCTGCATGTTATATTTAGTTGTTTAATACTTGCCTTTCTCCCCTCAGGGAGTTGGTCCCTCCTAGTGAGATGGTAGCATCTGATGCCAGACAGATGCACATGGGACCCCACCTTGGTCCCCCCCTTCCCCACCATGGTAATGTTCTGCCGGGTAGATCATTCCCCGGACCAGGTGAGCACAGCAATCACTAATGAGCTGATCCTCAAATTGACTGCACTGTTTTAAGTAATATGAACAAACATCATCCATCTATCTCTTTCTTTTTATTATGTTTCTCAGCTGGCTATGGCTTCTTGCCCTCCGAACCCATGGAAACAGTTGCCCGGCGACAGGAACTCATACATAAGCAAAATATAGCCAGGTAATGCATTCAGAATATCATCAGCATCTCACAAAATTATTCCACCTACACATAGTTTTGTATCAAATTCTGCTGAAAAAATGGATCCATTTTGCTCCCACAAAGTTTATTACTGCTCTTCTGTAATGTGGAAAGGTGCAAGGGGTTGGCAGACAGTACATTTGTGTGTTCTCCTTTTCAGAATGGAGATGAATGCCATCTTGCATCAGAAAGAGCTGGAGAATGCTCACCAGAAAGGCCTGATGGGAATCGATAATCCCATGTCATATCCCTCCAACCCCATGTTATTCAGAGGTCGTCAGCGCATCCCAGATGGTCATGACGTCTTCATCCACCGGCCATCCCTGGATGAGCTGCACACCAACAGTATACTCATGTCAGCCAGCCCTTATCCACCAATCAGCACTTTGCAGAGAGAGAGGGGCCGGAGAGCCGGAAGGAGGCCAAATGTTCACAAGAGTACAGAGAGCCAAGTGGTCAACCTGAAAGGCCACAGTGAAGATAAAAGTGTTGAGCAGAGCCCAGAAGCTACATCAGGAGAGGAGAAAGAAATAGAAACAAAAGGAGATTTGGGAGAAGAATGTCCCACCAGTAAGACACACCATCAGGCCAAAATAGACTCTGAAATTACCACAGGAAGTAGAAAGAACTACAAGGAAGCGGAGGCAGGACTGCGCAAGGCCTGCACGACCTCTCAGGATGGGTGTTCTGATGTGAACAACAGTGGTGCAAATGATAAAGACATATCCAGCCAATGCTCTGCTTTCCAGGAGAAATTCATGTATCCCTCCACTGGTGGAGCTCTGACAGGGGTGCCTTACATGTTTCCAGTCCCTGGCAATGGTTTCCTCCCACCCGGTGAGTTTGGGGAGTGAATAACAATAACTAACAGTGCTTAAAATCATGAAATCATTCATTTATATTCATTATTTATTTTTAAGGGCCACCAAATCTTTTTCTTAATGGCGATGAGGTGCCTGAAGACATAAGGAAGTGGACAGTTAGTGATGTTTATAACTTTATAAACAGTATACCCACATGTTCTGAATACGCTCAGGTAAGTAACCCTGATTTTCCAAACTCATCTCTTCCACACTCAATGTTTATTTTGCAAATAATGTCAGATGATTTTCCCAGACGTTCAAGGACCACATGATTGATGGGGAGACACTGCCTCTCCTATCAGAGGAGCACCTACTGGACACACTGGGGCTCAAACTTGGGCCCGCTCTGAAGATCCGCTCACAGGTACAAAATAAAAACTAATTAAAAATGTATCTTAAGGTCATTAAAGAACTTGAATCTTGTTAAATGGAAATTTGCATATAAGTCAGTGTGTTACGTCGCAACTTTTTTTCTGCCTGACGTCTGGAAAATAATACCCACAAAATTCAAAGCGTTATTATTAGCTTGGTTATTTAAAGCTGAAGGTTGCCTTCAAAGGGGAAAGGAAATTATTTCAATAGAAAATTAAAGTGATTAAAAGCTGTAAAGACAAAAATAACTTGCATCTGAGCCTTTGAGAGGTCATGCAGTATGTATGTAATAACAAAACTGATGCTAGTAAAATACACAACAGGGCTTTTTAGGGTAGATATTTCAAAAGAAGAGAAAAAGATGTGATCATCTAATAACATCAGCAACATTACTGGTGAATTTGGGTCTCTTGACATTGAACCAGGATCCTGAAGCTGCAATCCATCCCACTGAGTCCTCAAGGCTTCATGGGTGCTGATTGTGTTGCAGTGCAGCATTGTTTGACATTGTGGATTTCTTCACCCTTCAACAGGTGTCACGACGCCTGGGCAACATGATGTACATGATGAACCTACCGCTATCCAGTACAACCCTGCAGGCAACCCCCGAGAAGCCTGGTGACCGCTCCCCAGAGATTGGTTCCCCTGTCAACTGCAACAGTGAGGACATGATGGCGAGCCCAAGAGACCCTGAGATCCTCAAATCTACTGAGCACCTCAACGAGGCAGAAAACAATTCCCCTCCATCTGCCAGCAGTGAGACAGCCTGACCAGTGGTTATAATGTTGAAAGATCTGGAACAAGTTTCATCTGCACCATAAGACCTGATGAACTGCTACTGCCACAGTAGTAGATTTACTGGGTTTAACTGACGCACTGACTTGATAATGCTTTTCTACGGTTTCACAGGTCCAAAAAATGCCTAGGTGTCTGCTAAATATTTGTATTTTCACGTATGTAAATATTTTTTTAAAAAACAGCGGAGTGAATATGGTGTGGGATTTGAGTAATGAGATTTTTAGAAAGTTCTACACAATTTATCTTCTTTTTATTGCACACATTAATTTCTAATTGTAGCTTTTTCTTAGCATTTTAAGCTGCTAAACTTTATTTTTCAAGTAGTCTGAAACAAATCAAAGAAATCGTCCTGTGAAACATTTCAAAAACAGATGAGAGCACATGAACGTGGTTTAGATTTGATGTTTATTACTTTTTTCATTTGTTGGGCTGTAAATAAAGTGTTTTTATACATAAAAACTTGTAGAAGCTTTTTGTCATTATGGACAAGTGTTTCTATCATGGATTAAAAGCTTAATGATTGAATATTTTTTGTATAAAATCCATTATTTGTCATTTGTACTGTTTTTTTCTTTCTAAGCGTTTTGAAATACTCAAATGTAGTTTTTGTTTGATAACTATAATAATATAATTTAATTGATTCCTTGATTAATAGAAAAGGACAATATGTGGTATTTTCTGAATATTATCTGAAAACTATCAAAGGATACTAATGTTCATGATTTATGTTTAGCTTCAGTTTTTTATCAAGTAAAATATTATTTTAAAAACATTGCCAGTTATGCTGCTCGTAAATATAGAAATGTTTTTATTGTATTTAAACATGAGCATAAATGCTTGTTATATAAAGACTAAAAAGTTTTAGGTTTAGTCAGACTGCGCATACTGTTTCTGTTACCGGGCAGTCTCGCGATAGTCACTGCGCGTGCGCCGCCTCGCGCACGGAGAAGCTGAGTTGGAGGATCATGGCGGAGCGCAGGAGGCACAAGAAGCGGGTCCAGGTAACATCACTTTATTACAGATAAGATGTTGCTTCTCAAAGTTGATGCGGCACAGATCAAATTCGAGAGCACATATCTGACCTGCTGCTAGTTTTATGCTAACAGCTGCTTTCGCGCGAGGACTCTTTACAGGCTGCAGTTCAAGCCAGATGATAGCTAACGGTAGCTAGCATTAGCTGGATACAGAAAACAATATATTTTCTTCTATTTTATTTTGTCTAAATGTTTCTGAGTTTGTTCTCTTCATTGCCGGTAAGAACCACGATGATTTAGCCTATCTGAAGGCATTGATACACTTTCTACTGAGTTGTGTCTGCAGCCATTTTTTATGTTAATTGAGATTGAGCTGACTGTAAACGTAGGATGGCTAAGCTGCGTCAGCTTTAACTAGACCTGTTTACATAACATGAGGCAATCTGTAAGAATTGAGTTATTAAGTCAGCATAAATCATCTTAATATATTTCAGTTTATAGTTAGAGGAAACCTATTGTTGCTCCAGAAGCGCTTTGCACTCTAAAACTTGAATTTAAGTTAGTGCAACAGTTTACAAAGTGGTTGCACGTTGCTTTAGTTGCTCCATCTTTCCCAGAGAATAATTGAATGAAAATACATTATTGATCCAGTTGTAATTGTTTATAATTTGAGTTTACACATCAACAGTCGTTAGCAACCAGTGTTGTAGCTAGACACTGATAGCGAAAACTCCCACAGCTGTTTAATGCTGTTATTCAGGCTGACCATCATTAGATGGTAGTAAAAACTGAATGACAACTTTGATTTGGATTTGATCTTTAAAGGAACACTAAGAATCAATTTGATTAAGGCTGTATGCTTATTGGTTTAACACGTAATTTATCGAATAATTGTTTCAACAAGTTCAGATACATTTAATTATATACTGTTGTGTGCAAATTAGAAATTAACAATAGCTTGTTTGTACTAAAAACATGGGAAAATGATCTAAATGTATACATTTTTGTTGTGCACATAACACAAAGTCGGACAAGTAAAATAACCTGAAATGGCAAAAGATAACATTTACCACAGGTTTCTTATTATTTTTCTCCTGGGATTAAGATTAAAATAAATTAAATTGAGCAATGGTGATTGGGATTCCTATGCATTTGGGCTCAAATTCTGTCAGATCAAGGATAACTTCTTATTTAATTTAATTTATTTGGTTGCCAGTGCATTAAAAAACTTTCAATAGCCTAAAGTAATTATGGTCTTACCCAGATAATGCAGCTTGAGTTAGTTTGATTCATGCATGTGTACAAACAAACAGAAAAAGTATTTCTTAATTTCTTTTATTTCATATATTTACATATTTTTGTACAATCAGTAAAGTTTAATTTGTCCAAATCAAATTACTTTTCTCATGTTTTTCAGTCTATTGTCATGGGCCTAAAAGCAGCCAAATAAGGCTATGTACAACCAGCATTATCTGCCAAAATTACTATTGAGTTACCTTAAAGATGAAGTCTGTGCTGTAGCTTTTCTTCCATGTACATTCATTTTCTATACAGCTCAGTATATTCAGTGTTGTGGAGAAGCTGGAGCTTATCTCAGCAATTAGCATGCAAGAACCAGGTGAATGCTGAATAAGTCCCCTGTACATCCCAGTGTTGACAGAAAACACTTTGCTGTTTAGGCTGGAAATGAAGGTTTTTTGTGACAAAATCTAAAATCAGACAGTCCTAAATAACCTGTTTAAAACAAATGATATGACATACCATAAAACCTTAATGGTTCCAGTTTGCTTGTAAAACTTGATTTTCCACTAAACGATAAAAAAAAGAGGTGGTTTATTTTTGTTTCTTT
This sequence comes from Pseudomugil gertrudae, assembly GCA_037177535.1. Taxonomy (NCBI): domain Eukaryota; kingdom Metazoa; phylum Chordata; class Actinopteri; order Atheriniformes; family Pseudomugilidae; genus Pseudomugil; species Pseudomugil gertrudae. The sequence continues at coordinate 17,618,838 of JBAMHV010000008.1, forward strand.
GTATTATTGTAGGTGTTGTTATAATGTATTTATAATGTATTTTTTTGCATCAGTTCAAAAGTTGGACTTGTTTAAGTTAAAATAAAGAATTTATTGATTTAAGAAGCTGAGAGGTGACTCACTGGTTGCAAACATATGATTTGATAATTAGCTGTTGGATGAGGTAGTTTCATCTAATGAAGTTTGCAGGGACGATAAATTTTGGCCACTGCAAAAACTGTGATTTCATCAGTGATGTCTTCCACCCCTGGTGGTACCTGGATGATCTTCTCTTCTTGGTTGACTGTAATTAAGCCCCAGAAAATAACTAAGTATTAGTATGATTTAGCCAAATGTGAGAACTGTATGTTCCGGTTACAGGAGGTGAGTGAGCCCACCAAGGAGGAGAAGGCAGTGGCAAAGTACCTTCGATTCAACTGCCCAACCAAGTCCACAAACATGATGGGCCACCGAGTAGACTACTTCACTGGTTAGTGCCCAGCTGAACACGCACCTTCATCTGCAGTATGACTCAGGAAAAGGCTGTCGAGACCTTATTTGTCCAACACACACAGACAGTAGTATTATTAAACACTGTGCTGTGTTGAATGCGTTCTTTTGAACGTTTTGTAACTTTTTTTCACCCACACCGTTTTTATATTTGTCGTATGTGACACAACCTAACCTACCTGTCACTTTTAGGAAATGCTGTTTACTAAGTAGCTGTGTGTGGAGAATGCCCGAGGATTCTGTATCAGCATCACCTAATTTTCCAAATGCCTACCTAGCTGCTTTATTTTATGGGTTTTTTTCTTATCTGCCAAAAACCTAATGTGCTCGACAATTAGTTATTCTTCAGCCTTCAGTCAAGTTATAATTCAGCCCAGTATGTTTTGTAAAATCTTGTAAATTTTGTAAAATCTTGAGAAACTGTTGCAAACCTCCAACAAAGAGGTCTGTCTCCTGTAGAGAACTTTCTTTACACTCGTCGTCTTCTTCAATTAAATATTGTTGATTCTTAAAGCTGCTAAATTAAGTTTATTTATAACAAAGGGGCTTTTTGTATGTGAATCTGAGCACAGTTGTGACCTCAATCTGCAGCTTCTCCTCATCACAGCTTCACAGGAACAGCACGCTTGTTTTCTACACCTTCAGCCTTAGCTGTGATCATTTTCACACTTTGTTTGATATTGAATTGGAGGCAGTTCTTGGGTCCTGTTTCATTCAGTTTCTTTAGTCTTTAGTACATATGAAACTGTATGAATCTGGGAAGACATAAATTATACTGCAACCTGGGTGACTTATAGAAGCGTCTACCTAAGTTAATAATTGAAATATTTTTGTTAAGCTCATTGTTAAGCTGTCAGTCCACAAAGTTTCTGTTTGTGGTGTAATTTTTAGTGGCAGCTGTTCTCATAGAGGAGGCTCTCATAGCTCATCACACTGCAGAGTTGTTAATGGAAACCAAAAATGCTTCAGAGGGAATATTGGATGTCATTCAGTGGGTAGCAGAGGACGGCAAACCAGGAGGAATTACTAAGGAAGTTCATTACTTCTGGGTTTGAAATATAGCAATAAGTTTGACAAACAAACATGTTCACAGATCTCTTATTTTATTGAGATTTCCAGTTTATAATAATTTAATCTTTAAAGTATTTTTTCTTATTCTCAGTTTTCAGATGAAATAACAGGATGGATGTTAACTGGGAGGTTGTTGTGCGTATTGCTGTAATCATCTTTAATCCTTTATCAGGCAGAATCAATAAAACTTCAGCTGTACTGAGGGGTATTACAAAACTTCAAATCTTTGTTACTGTTATCTAAAATAACAACAGTCTGAAAGTAGTAAGTTGTCAACACTAAAAGTTAATCTCGATTAAGTAGACGGGAAATGGACGGATTACTCCATGTGGTTCTGTTATTTTATGGATTAGCATGGTTGGGGCATTCTGTATGTCCAACAAAGTGATCAAATATGGTTCTTTACCTAATTAAGGATTACTAATCACTGCATGACATTTTGATTACCGGTAATAACCACATTGTTTTTCTGTGCTCCACCATTTAGCCTCCAAGGCAGTGGACTGTTTGTTGGACTCTAAATGGGCTAAAGCCAAGAAGGGAGAGGAGGCACTGTTCACCACCAGGGACTCAGTGGTGGATTACTGCAACAGGTCTGCTGTTTAACACACATTGCTACACCACATACATTCCTCACAATCTACTTATTTAGCATGAAACGAATCCATTCCTCTCACTACATACATAGTAGGCAATGCAGGTACCACCGTTTTGTAGCATGACCTTGAATTTGAAGTAAGCTGAACTGATTCTGAAAGGTGATGTGAAAACACTGCATTTATTTGTTTAGTTTTTATCAAGGATCCCCATCTTCCTGGTGTCCATTTGTAAAGCAACAATACAACAATGCAAGCATTGATGGCTCAGAAGAGAGGCGTTCCTCCTGTTAGGCTTAGCAGCAGTGTCTATACACTCCAACCTCTTTGTTTCTCAGGCCATATGTCAACACCTGTGTGTTTAGAGTCCGTCATAAGATTCAGCTGGGAACTGCTTCTGAGTCACAACTGTTTTTACAATCTCTACCTCCAAAATCAATGTTACTGGTATCTATAATAGTAGAAAAATACAGCTGGTTCTGATAGAAGACTGACATTACATTACATTAAAACAAGTAAATATAAAGCTTCAGTTCGCCTTTTAGGGATAAGTGATTATATGACAGCCGAGTCTGGGCACATTTCTTTTGCATTGATCGTAAGCGAAGCCTTTCAAGTGTCTGTAATCAGATGTTGTATTTGGTTCTTTGTAGACTTCTAAAGAAGCAGTTCTTTCACCGAGCTCTGAAGGTAATGAAGAAAAAACCAGAGAAGGACGCCAAGAAAGAGAAAGAGGAAAAGAAAATCAAGGGCGACGGCACCAAAGAGGAGGAGAAAAAAGGGAAAAAAGAGAAGGAGAAGAAGAAGGAGGCTGAAGTTGTTGAAACCAAGAAAGAGAAAAGTGTATGTAACTCAATACACTAACCAAGAATAGATCATTAAAAGGAAAACTCTGATTATAGCAGAAAATGTGGCCTCTAAGACACAAAACATTCATACACCAGTGGTACGGGTGTCCATGTTCTGCTGTTAATGCTGTGCCACAAACATCCTCCCTAAGCAGACTTTGCATTGTCTTTGAGTTGTTTTGACTGTGTGCTGATCAGATTGATCCTAACATAATACTAAATGAGTTTAAACTGCAGATCTTAAGAGGTCCCAGACGGTTTAGGTCATGTTCACACATGGTCTGATATTAGTCATTGAAAGGAGAAAGCGTGAACACGTGGGTAATGATGTTTTTGAGGCAGTTATCTTTAGAGCAAATGGCAATCCTGCATTGAACAATAGGATGTGTAGGAACACAGGATAACGGTGACAATGTAAAACTCTTTGACAAGAGAGTGACTTAAAATGTGAATGTTATTTCTATCATTAGCAGGATGACAGCCCTGGGAGCCCCAAGAAGAAGAAAGAAGTAAAGAAGAAGTTCAAACTGGAGCCTCATGAAGATCAGCTGTTCTTGGATGGAAATGAGGTGAGAAACTAGGTCTTAAAAGCAACTGGGGGAGAAATGGTCGTTGTTAATGCATGTTTTAGACATGTAAAAAATCCAACAGTTTGCATCTCTTTCCTGCAGGTGTATGTATGGATCTACGATCCTGTTCATTTTAAAACGTTCGCTATGGGTCTGATCCTCGGTGAGTTAGAGCTAAAACTCTAAACAAGTTTTTTTTTTGTTAAAAGGTGAGGGGGATGGGTAGTAAAACATGAAATGTAAATCTTTCTTCTTTTTGTGCCCCAGTTATTGCAGTGATAGCCGCTACATTGTTCCCACTCTGGCCGGCAGAAATGCGTGTCGGAGTTTACTATCTAAGTGTTGCAGCTGGCTGCTTTGTTGCCAGTATCCTGCTTTTAGCTGTTGGTAAGTACAAATACTACAGGAAGCATTTTTAAAATGTGATTGTGTGAGATGTAAAAAGAAACATAAGCATGACATACTGTACACCTTCAATACAATGTTGTGTAATGCACACGTATGCAGTAAACGCTTCACATAAAGCAAAGCGAAGAAAAAAGCAGCCCAAACATGGTAGTAAAAAAGGATCAAAGATTTAAAATAGATTTAAAAATGAAACGACAATTGATAAGTAAAACAGTGCACTAACAAGGGATTAGCTTTACCGTGTAGCAAACTAAACATGTACCATGGTTTGTGCTCTTCAGCCCGCTGCATCCTCTTCCTAATCATCTGGGTGGTGACCGGTGGGCGTCATCACTTCTGGTTCCTCCCCAACCTGACAGCAGATGTAGGTTTCATCGACTCATTCAGGCCGCTTTACACTCACGAGTACAAAGGACCTCGAACCGGCGACAAGAAGGGCTCCGACAAGACGGACGAGAAGGACAGTGGCGCCTCCAGTAAGGCTCAGAAGTCCGACAGCGACGAGAAGTCAGACAGCGAGAAAAAGGATGCTGATGACGAGGATGAGGATGATGAAGAGGAGAGCAAAGAGGCAGGGGGAGAGGAGAGCAAAGAAGCCGAGGGGGAAGGAACGGAGGAGCACCACTCAGACACAGACAGCGACCGCCGAGAAGACGAAGGCTCGCAGCACAGCAATGGAAACGACTTTGAGATGATTACCAGGGAGGAGTTGGACCAGCACACAGAGGAGGAGGAGGAGGAAGAAGAAGAAGAAGAAGAAGAAGGGGAGGAAGAGGAGACGCAAGTAAGGAAAGAAGGGGATGGGAGTGAGACTAAACCCCAGACTGCTGAAACATAAACTTCTTTCAATCCCATCACTCTATTCTCTCTGTTCTTCCCTCCCTCCCTGCTGTGATCCCAGAACTACCAGTCTGGCCTCTGAGGCCGCAGAGAAGCTCCATCTCATGTTGTTGAGATCTTCCACTAAACAGTACCGGGATAGACGCAACACTGAAAGGGTAATGGCTAAAACGGTGGGATAAAATGTGTAAAAAGAAGCCTTATTGTGGATTTGAATCCTCCAACCCAAATGTTATTTATGCTAAAATAAAACTTCTGCCAGACATGTTTGCCTGAGGAACCCGTCAGACCACGTCGACAACTCTTTATTCCCTCATGTCATGATAGTTTCTGTGTCACTTCAACTCAATGTACTATTAATGTCCGGCATATTCATTTGGGTGGTTTGCGAGGTCACATCTATGATTTACAGGCGCCACAATGTTTGAATGACTAGTAAGAGAAGACACTGGCATCCATGGTCCTCTTTATTTTATTGTCCTGTTGGGTGTAATCGCCATAGTCGTGGAGCATGCTTCACATCGTGTTGAATGCCAGCGTGTCTGATAGCTTTCTCAGGCAGCACTTTAAGCGGAATGTGTAAAACCTGAACCAAGCCGGATGGACCAAATCCAATATTTAGCTCAAAGAAAACTGAAATCAACCATACTGAGGTAGATTGTTTGGACGGCAGAGTAGTCTGGCTCAAAAGGTACTACTTATTTTTTTTAGGCTCATGATCATCGTGTAATCTTCCATTTCTGTGAAATATTCTAGTTCTTTAAGAGTAAATATGAACACCTGGGACACAGCTGGTTTCATTAATTTTCTTATGAGATTGTAGAATTTGCTGGTCATACAAAATTATGTTTGAATTACTTTCTATCAGAACAACATACAGAGTAAAGAAAACTATAGTGCCAAACAGCAGATGATAAATGCAATGCATGCTTAAAAACAAAACGAGGGGGGGCTTGTTAATTATTTTTTTAATTACAGTGTCAAACTCCTTTTTTCAGATAAAGCACAGCATGAAGTTCATGTACAGCTAAACATTTTATTTAACTTTTTTTGGGGGGGGGGGCTCAATGAAACCATTAAAAATGTGTTTGCACTGGATTCGGACCCAGACACGTCCTGTCTAGTCGCGCACATGCCATCATGTGAAAACGGGGCTTTTTTTCAGTTCCTCCAGCCAGCTGAAGCTGGAGCTGAAGCTGGCTGCTGTGGTCCAGTTACAGAGGTCCAAGCTGTTTCCTTCACATTATCCTCTGGCTACAAATGTCTTAGATGCTCTTTTTAGTCATAGCGAGGATTGTATTTAATTGTAAATCATAAAAATGTATCATTTATATGTGAACTCTATTGATATATCAGATATATGCATACAATACTGAAAAGTTTATGAAGCGAGCTTCTCTTCCACTTATGTTAGCAGGTGACACGTTGTTTTCCAGTGTTTTGTTTTGATACAATCTCCACATGTTCTCATTTAAATGTAATGTTTTGCATTAGAATAACGGCGGAAATCTTTTGAATATCAGGACTTTTACATTCGCCACATTTTGTGTGATCTGGTTGGTTGTGTGCTGCCACGTCTGCATTTCTGAGTCTGTCATCAACGCGGTTATAAAACCAGTGGCGTGTGTAACAAACCTGCCAGCCCCCACACAATCCGATTAAATATTTCAATATATTTCTACACGGCTGTTGTTTTTTTTGTCTTTGTAACGTGTCCAGACTGTAGTTCTTTATGTTTCTTTCTGCTTTAACCCTGCTGAGGTGTGTAGCTTAGTCTTTCTTCCATGTCTTTTTTTTTTTTTTTGGCCCCTTAAACAGCTTGTCTCCTCAGTCGCCAGTGTGCCACTTGTCAGTAGATATATTGGCATAATCATCTCACCCAGTTGTTCTTGACTATTGCACAGTATCGGTCTCTTGTGTATTGTAGTATTAATCTCTTTGCTGCTTCTCATCGCACATTTCTGGGGTGGAAATAAAGAGAAAATGTTGGAACTTTCACATTTTATCTGGTCAAAAACCGTGTCTCTTCATCACCTCGCTGTCCACATTTGGATTGATATCATTCACGAGACCGTCTCCTGCAATATCAGTGTAATTTAATAAAATTGGATGTCTGGAATATAACTGTTATCATTGCAATAAAAATATATAAAGCACATGTGACTTCTATTTTTTCTTCCAAGATTTTTCACAATAATCTAAAATTATTGGATGATTAAAAAGTAATTAACACAGCTGAAATAAGGATACTCAGACTGGATATTGGGATGATTTGTACTGGTACCATTATATCCTAGATTGAGGACATGATATTGACAGACAAAATCAAACTAACAAGCCATTTGTATGCTTTATTTTAACATCAAAACCCTCTGCCAAAGTGGATTCAGGTTATTAGACATGAAACTGTCACATCTGGTTTGCGACTCTGCCTGGTGCAGCCTGAAGCCATCGTAAGCAGTCTGGAAGGCAGCTAAAGCTACAGAACGAAGGCGTATGATGCAAAAAAACAACTGCTTACAAGCGTACTTGACTAGGCAATAACAATTACGTTTTAGTTAAATTACTATCACAATAATTCCAAACTCAAGTCTTGAAAATATATAAATATCACATAAATACGACATTAAATGAACTCAGAATCTTTTATGTACAGATTTACATTAGAGAGGAGAAACAGCTGTGTGCTTTATTACCTTTAAATATATTTTCTTCCAATAGACTGAGTTCATGTCTCTAACATACAAGTTTTCCACTTAACTTGCTGGTGAAGCGGGCAGCGTAATTATTTGGACTTCTTTCAGTCTTGGGTGGGAAACATGCACTTTATAATGAGATGATCATAAGCTGAATTCCTTTTGGAAGGAGAAACACTTGTGGACTTCAGTTTTCAGTGTCTGATGAGTCGGAGATGTCTGCGAGCCGGGCCTGCCTCTTACGCACGTTCCAGTGCAAACACTGAGCCAGACTTTCAAACCAGTCGTACACCAGGTCATGACAACAGATAGACGGCACAGGGTAACAAGACGTAGTGATCTTAATGCTGTCAGGAGAAAAAAAAGCATCAGAATGAAGAATCGAATGGTGAAAGTGAAATAGACAAGTTCACATCATTAACTTCACCAGTCTCCATGCTGGATCTCCTGTCTCCTCCTGCCGTCGAACGACACCCATGCAGTGTTTCTTGCATCAGGGGACAGGGTGATCTGTTTCAGATAGCACGAGGTCAGAATAAGATTATAGACAGATGATTTCATAAAAGCATCCTGAGCAATAACAGAAAATAATTCAGCAGTGTCGTACCATGAGTTCCACTCCTGCAGGGACAACAATGGGCCTGAAGGACAGAGAGTGTGGACAGATGGGTGTGACCATGATGGCAGGGACGTTAGGGTGGATCATTGAGGCTCCCGCTGCAGCTGCATATGCTGTGCTTCCTGTGGGTGTGGACACAATCACACCTGGAGGACATTAAAAATACGCTGTTAGTTATGTTTTTTACCATATATGTTTCAGTAGCGTAAAGTTGTCCTGGAAGTAAAATAAGGGGTGAAACAAGGTGTAACAATGGGTTCGATCTACTCACCATCTCCCTGTACTGACGTAATGAGACGCCCGTCAAGGTACAAATCAACATTGGACAGGTAAGAGGAAGGACCTCGATCCACAACTACCTCATTCAGCACCTGTACGCACATTAGTCAGAGGGAGCACAGACAATCTAAATGAAGTGTAGAAATACCATTGTGGGGAATAACACAGAAATGTGCAAGATAAAAATGTTGCTGCAGTGCCACCTACAGGCCAAATGTTGGATTGTACTCGTGTTGATTTACAGTACAGGCTGCCATGCATAAAAATGCAATCTATTGTAAACAAAAGCACCTAATTCAGTTGAAACGACTATGAATCTCATGTGGATTATGGAATAACTGTACAGCTATCAATCAAAGTAAATAACTACATTCTGATACATATCCAAGCTCTCTGGCGTCTACAATACATATCCCCTCTCATAGACATTAAATCTAATCAATGCGCTCAATAAAAACAATACATTTTCCAGCAGTCCACTCAGAATTGCATCCCTGAGGGAAAATACAAGCATTCTGGCAAATTATGCTCCCCCACTTCAGCCAAACAGGATACTGCAGTGCTTAGTTGGGATGTCTGGCAGATGTTCTGACGTCAGCTGAGCACATTGCAAACATCATGCTGGACGCAGCAGACATGATGTAATGGCAGGTTTTAACTGGGGCTCAGAGTCCAGGACGATCTATCATCATCTCATACGGATGAGAGAAAAAACTTCAGAGTGACACGAAAAAGAAGGAAGAGGTGTGTGTGGGTGTGTGTGTGATTCTAGCAATTGGTATGTTGTTTTGTTACACTGTGTTTCAGACTGAGAGCATCAGGAATCATTAAATAACCATTTGGCGCTGGCTCCACAGTTGACACCCGCATCGCCATAGCAACTGACTCAACAGAACTTCACAAAACATCTGATATTCTTTCCTGTATTTGCACCAAAGCTTATTGTGACTGTCGCTACGGAAACCCAGCTGATGCTCTCCCACCGACACATATGCCACATATGCACATTAGAACACTTCTGGGATTAAATGGAAAATCCATGCTAAAGACATTTATACAGCAAGCTATCATCTTAATGACTGCGGCAACCAAAGGAGGCAAGAGGTTACAGGTGCTAAATATAAACAGCATGTGAAAGGTAGAGTGAGATGCAACAGTTAGTGTGTTGTTCTTTGTCATCAATAACATGGAATTGTGATATCTGCATGGAGGTTATAAATAACTAAGCTCCATGCAGATATAAGTAATACAAGAGGATTGATGACTTTTTTTATGTTCCATAAACATTATTGGAATTGGTCAACGCCTATTCTGTTGGACTTTCAACATGTCTGCTCAGTTATTCCTAAACTCACACTTAATCAATCAGCTTGCTTTAATAAATCAACTTTACATGCATAGCTTTCTACCGTGGTCGTTCTCTTCAGTTAAATATGCACATTCGTCACTCAGGAACCTCGCCATGCATGACGTTTATGTCAAGTTGAATTAAACAATTAGTGGCTGTGAAGAAAAGGCCTATAAAGTGAATTAGAAGAACAATTATATAAATGCAAAAAAATAAACATCACAGAAAAAATATGTCGGTTGCTAGGCAACAGAAAAATAAGTAAAGTTTTTCATCATGTGAGAAATATATAAAAACCCTCCAGAGTCAGAGGAACACAGCAGTACTGTCATGTTTAAATAGTTGCTCTGTTCGCCACAACAGACAGGAAATATATTTTATGTGAGAAAAAAAAGGTGTCCGAAAATGAACATAAGGTTTGAGCATTGTGTTTGCATGTGTTAATATGCTAATTAGCCGTGAGCTTGGTTTTCCTCTTAAGTAGGTCTGTAGAGCTGCAGACTGGGGTGATTCATGGTAGTCATGCTGGTCCAGTGCTGCAATAATTAAAACACAAACTAGAAAAACATATAAAGACATGGCTTTCCTATTATTACACCATCTGTGGTGCATCTGTGTAAAACTGTGATGTGTGTCTCACTGACAAAGATAAAGGCAGTGCTCTGCCATGAATTACTGACGGAGATGTGACTGGAAGTAAAACTGCTAAATCATGTCTCTTATGCTGATCAAACAAAAAATGAACACGCAAACAGGTCTGCATCAGTCTGCAGCATGTTCAGTCTTAAACTCTGCTAAGTTTATTGGTTATCATTAACCAAGTTAAATGCTAAATAAAAAAGGTAGAACGTGGCTGCTATTTGGCTTTTTCCCTGCTTAGTTTCATAAACAGTAAGTGCTTTGAGACAAAAGCATGTCCAGCAGCTGTCTTTACATACAGGTGAACTCACCTGCAGCTGTAGAGTAACCTTGCCAGCCTCACTGTTGGTGTGTCCATGAGGAAGCAGTCCATTGTGCTCCAGCTGTGTCTCTCTGCTGTAGGACTGCTGTCCAGCTCTCTGAAGCATGTCCTTCACCACCTTCACCTTCAGACGACTGCGCAGCGTGATTGCTGCATTGCCTGAGAGCCCAGATGTTAGCATAACAAAAAACAACAGCCATGTTACACAGACCAATCAAAAATACATACACGAAGCAACCTACATCACATCAGACAGAACTACTTTTATCAGATCAAGAGGAAAGATGCAGACATTTCATTTCAAAATGGCACCTTGTATAAAATTAGTCTGAATGTTTCTCTGACTAACAAACTTTTGTTATATTTTCCACAGATTAGCAGCCAAGACCACTTTTTATATCAAGAGCATGTTAACACCCAGCTACTCAGATGTCTTCATTTAGTGATTAGACATCACTTAATGCCAAACTCTGCTAACAAACATTTACAGGTTTGCACAAACTGATTTACCAAAAAGTTTAAGTTTACCTTCAAACACTTTGGCCACTTCGGTTTTGTATGACTCAAACTTGAAGGGCGTCAGAAAACCCAGAGAGCCGAGGTGAAACGCCATCACTGGCGGTACACTGCCCTGCAAGGAAGAAGTGATGCCACAAAATCATAAAACTGCCCACATGACGCTCATTAGCACACAGCAGAAAGAAAATCTATGTGCATAGTAACGATTAACACTGAGGCAAATACCAGAAACCCATGAGGTCTCTTAAAATAGCATTTAACCAAAATGTTAGGATTTATTGCTCTTTGAAATGTTCAGAAAGTAGGTTGTCATTATGAGACAGCTGAAACAACTGCTTTTCTCTACTGCCTTCTTTTATTCTGTGTTTTACTTTCAATAAAAAACTAACATGAAATTCATAGATGCAACAATCCCAAAAGATTATCAAACTTGACGTAAATCGGTTCTGATTTAATCCTTTTTTAAAAACTCATGTTACAGGAAAAAACAATACCTGGAATAAAGAGGAGGCGTACAGCAAAGTCCCATCGCCACCCAGACAGATGATGAGATCAATGCAATCAGAGATATCGTCGTACCCTGAAGTCAAACATCACTGTTTTATGTAATATGTCAATGTTACTGTCAAACATTTACAACATTTAACTCATAACACCCAAAGGAGGTCATTTTTATTGCATATTAGAAACAAAAACAATGAAATATCCTTATAGCTCTTCGGGGCAGCATCTGATACCTTTTAAGACTTGTGAGGAAACAGTCATCACATGTGTTCAGTGATTCATCTGACCCAAAATGACTGAAGAATGATGCATTCATGGTTTCTGTCCAACAGCAAACTGTGACTCATCATTCAAACACTTATTTTGAAACAACTTCAGACCAGATAAAAGCTCATCTAACAGGCACAGGTCCTTCTCTCCTGTTTTTTGTGACAGATAGTAAATCAGATATCAGAGATGCATATCGATATAAATATTCTGATGGCAGCACCTGCATCTGTTTCTATATTTACCATCTTAGAAGTAGCTGGATGGAGCCTATCGAGATGGTTACTACAGAGTTTGGTTTAGTCATCCGTGCACCTTTTTTAACTAACAAATCCTGGCAAACAAACCTTAAACTAACATAAGATAATCTGTACTTCACAGAATTAGTACATTTAATAAAGCTGGTTTACTGTTTCAACCTCCTCTGATACTTTTACATCACGGTACTACAAGCTGCCTTTAAGTACATTTTTATTACATCCAGGATAAATGCTCCTTTTAGGACAGAATAAATGTGTTAACTGTGGAGCTGCAGGAGGCTTACCTTCTCTAAATGTGCAGAGCTGGTTGCGGATGGAGCCGAAGGCCTCGTCCTTTGACAGCATGGCATCATCTGCTACCCTGCGCTCCACGTACACCATCATCTGCTTCTCCTGATAAACAAAGCATGCTTTAGTGACAACAGCCAAAACACATCCATTCATCTTTTAACAAAATATGCTGTTTCTTTTTTAATAAAGCTGAACAGACGTGTGGCTCACAATGACAGTGTGTGTATGGAATGCAAACATGTGGGTTGGCTGGCCAGCTCAGACTGTTTGGCTTCACAAAGTCTTGATTTAGAAACATGTGGCCAAAAGGTGCGTGAGATGCTGGAGACCAGACTATTGCTTCTTCTTCCAAGTCTGAAACACGTCCTGGATGTATTTCATTACATCTTTGCTCTTTGATAACCTACCACGTATGTGTCTTAGTAGAATCAAGGGTGAGGACAAAACCATCCGATGCTTTAGCCCAGATAAAGCAGCAACTAAAACCTATTTATACATTTACATTGAAATATTTTAAACCTACAATGAATTGCTACTGCTTCAAAAAGCTGGTCTGTCATGTTTGTAAGTATGGGACTAAGATGAGCTTTAAATCATGGCTGAGAAGCACAAAACGCACAGATGTTCAAAAGTTCATTTCGTGCTGCATGGACATTACGTTATGAATGTAGGGCATTTAGGAGAAATCCTGCAATTCCTTCATCTCAATTCATTGAAACAAAAGTTAAACGATAATGGGTAAAAAAAACAGGGGCACCCATGTCCGGTCCTCCTGATCTACCATTCATTAACTAAATGAATGGCATGTTGGGAAGCCTCTGCAGAGCCAGATGACACGTGCATGAGGAAATTCACTCATTTGTTTCAGGTGTGATGGAATGGTTACATCTAAAAGTTGCAGGGTAGTTAGCCTCAGGGACTCGAATCAGGCACAGCTGGTAAAAAAGAACATAAAATTGTCTACAACTTTTCATGTGTTAATATCCAATATTATTCATATTGCATTGTAAATACAATATGAACAGCAAGATGTAGAGGACCGTTTCAATGCAAGCTGCCACTAAATTTTATTAGTCAGTTCATGATTCAAACGTGTCTTTAGTTTTTGTGTTTAGGTTTTTTTAGTTAATTACATGGTGATTAATACGTAGATAACAGCATGCTGTGTAATAAATGCCTAAAACATACAAAAAGTTACATATTCCAATTTTTTGTGAATAGTGCACATCTGGAGGCATGAGTATTTCCATCTGTGTTGGCCTCACCTCATCCAAAGTAAAGAATGCTGGGTATTTAACCAGGAATACATGTATACAGTTCTGCAGACACTGAACAGTAGGTAGTACCGAGTGTAGGTTGATTGCTGACTGGGTGAAAGTCGGCTTCAGACAAGAATCTCTGAACGCAGATCTGATGTTTGAAATGAGCCTTTTTTCAGCACGTTTAGGACACGCCAGTTAAAACATTTCCCTCTCAGATATCAGGGTATTTACCTTGTTAAGGCTTGTTTTAGTTTTGCATCTTTTTTATATTTCATGCAATATATTGTTTGTCGATCATCTGACTTGTCAGGTCACACGTTGTGGTACAAACATGGAGGGAATATCTCTAACTAACACCAACTGCTTTCATCAGAAAGAGGACAAAATGCAAGAAAACCATTTTAAAATAGGGTGTAGGTGAGAACTAGACAACACTGTCACACTGTTACCATGCAAATCTTTGGCCACAACAGCTGCTATCTTTACTACAGCAGGGAAATCTAAAGGACCAACATCATCATCATCATCATTATTAACACACCTCTCCTGCTTTTCTGCATACAGTGCCTTGCGAAAGTATTCGGCCCCCTTGAACCTTGCAACCTTTCGCCACATTTCAGGCTTCAAACATAAAAATATAAACTTTAAATTTTTAGTCAAGAATCAACAACAAGTGGGACACAATCGTGAAGTGGAACGAAATTTATTGGAT
>JBAMHV010000008.1:17633476-17701130 GCA_037177535.1 Pseudomugil gertrudae
TTAAAGTTTATATCTTTATGTTTGAAGCCTGAAATGTGGCAAAAGGTTGCAAGGTTCAAGGGGGCCGAATACTTTCGTAAGGCATTGTATTTGTCAGGCTTCCTCCAAATAGCAACAAAACATTTACAAACCACCAACATAGCATTTCCAGCACCACATTCTCATCAGTCAGCAGATGGTAACAAATGCGATCAATCAATAAAATATATTTTACTTTTCAATCAACAATCTGTTTTACAATCATGTCCATAACACTGCATTAATATAATGTAGAAGACTTTTGGAGCATTGATACACCATTAATGTTTGTGAGATTGTCAAAGCATAAAAATATCAATTAGATATTTGTCTTGGATTATAAATCTGTCTCCTAAATCCTTTAAATATGAGTATTTTAAATGTCACTTCTAACAAAAAATATATATTTCAGAAGTTTTTTTTATTCTTTACCTCTACGAGGAACCTGCAGAGCTCTTTGAAAGGCTCAGCCAGACTATCATCTCTGATTTTTCTGATGACGAGGACGTTGACCGGAGGTTTATTCCAGGTGAGCCTCTGGCTGGCAGGGTCCTGGATGTGCCTGGGACACACATAAAAAGGAAAAATCTACACATAAATTACCAAGACAGCACTTTACTGTACATAGAGAGACTCATACTGAGTGTTTAAAGCAAGACACAAACACTTTAAAGGTTAAGGTAAATATGAGACGTTAAAAGTGAGGTGACGAGTTACATTGTACAGAGTTTGGCTCAGTTTCATTCAGATCCTGACAAACTTCTAGTAGAATAAAAGGCTGCAGTGGGACCATAGCTTCTAGATTCAATAAAAAATTGCTCAGCTTTTTTCAAGCAGCTGAGTCAATGATTAACAAGAATAAGTACAGTGCAATAAGTAAGGTGATGACTATGTAAACAAGGAAACTCGCTTTTCTCCTTTACCGATTTGCTCTTTTCTTCTTTGCATGGGAGACAATTGGCATTATGCCGATAAGTTCACCAGCAGGTGATTTCAGTTTAAATGGTAGAAAATGCTTTACAATAGACGACAGCTGGCATGAGCAACCCGTTCAGTGAGCCTTCCCATTTCATCAAAGAGCCAATCGTACCATGCTCATTTTTATCTTATCTCATAGTTACATAAACTCTTCAGTGTCAATGTCCTAACAAGCAGTTAACACACAAAGTTCGACTAACTCAGCACCCTCATGCTTACATGACAGAAGTTGGGTTGGGAAGAATACAGGCTTTGGGTCCAAAGTGAGTTGCTGGATATGGTCCATGTAGAAAGTGGGCCTTTCTGTGAGGTTTAGAGGGGGAAAAAAAAGTCAAGACAATAACATCTTCCATCCAAAGCAGCACATCTGTGACAGAGGCACAGCAGACCAGCTGGTAACCTGCAGAGCAAACCTCTTAGGAGAGCTTTCCGCTGTGTCACACGACAAACCAGAGGGCTCCAAGTGCTCGTGTTGGCCTGGCAACCTCCGCCGTTCCATCTCCCACAGCAGCTGTTCATGACCATCCCCCCGTCGCTGCGACCTCTTCCCCTCCCTTCGTCTCCTTGGTGACTTGGATGAGTGCTCCCTGTGCTTGGATGGCCTGGCTAATTCTAACTGTGGATCAGGGGAGTCTGATGGTCTTAACATGTCTCTGTCAGCCACTGTAAGAGCACTCGATGACTGACTTGACTCTGAATTCTCCATACTGTGAGGGAGCAAAATAAAAACACCTTTGATATTTATTTTTAAAAAAGTTACAACTGCATAACATTTAAAATAATAATGTGTTGGACATTAAAAAGTACTTATTACTTAACAAATGGCTGGAAATCTGTTGTCTTTCATTATCATAAAGTAAACACTGAATGTGCTTTAATGCCAGCTTCTATGAATAAGCTATTTTTGCTGCTTTTCATTAAATCAAATCATTTTATATTCCAGTTTGGATTCTTGAACTATTTAACAGAAACAAAAGCTGAGTGATTAATTTAGGATGCATATTTTTATTATTTTTTTAGTTTGCAAACAAAAACATTAAATAGCTTACTTCTATATCTATAAGTCACTTTACTTGAACAGAGACCTTACTTAAGCAGGATAAATACTTTTAGTGTTACTGCTGTATTTACTCAAAGTTAAAAATCACAAGAGGGCTCAAAGGACTAAATGATAAACTTTATGCTTATTGTAAAAAATTTATTACGATGCAGTTTCTTGAAAATGTGAACTGATACTTCTCTTTATGTTACTGTTCTTTGTACTGTTGATTTTTCTAAAATAATTATTAATATCTTGATCTGAGTCAAATTTGTCAAGTCACCTTAAAAGGATAATCAAATGTGAGTTTTCAGCTTGTAATGTGTCCAGTATTTATAAGACAGGCAGAAAACTCCAATATTAAAGAGAAAAAATAGTTGATCTCCTAACTAACTGCTAATAAAATACTTTTCTATCTGCCTGCTTCATCTTCTCTTTCTACCTTCTGGTTGGACAGATAGTTTGACTAGGGGAAAGTGTGTTAAAGTTACATTATTGTGGTTACACTATAGAAAACACACAGCACAACATACCAAGCCAAGGTCTAATATCAAATCCACAACAGTGACCTTGGTCCAGGTTTGCTAATTGTTTGTGTAACACACGAACAAAACAGCTATCACACAAGCATTGAATCAAATAGCTGTCAGTCTCATTACAACAGACTGTACATTTGTTGACAGCTTGTGTTACCTAGCAATAGCTAATAAGCTAACGCGTTTGCACTGCCGTAAAACTGAATGAAATTACGTCTTACTGCTTTAAAAAACAAACAAGCTGATATCAACACTAGCTCACGATTGTTAAGATGTTTGGAAACCACAGGGAGTTCATGAAAAAACAGACGTCAAACAATTCAACAGATTATTAAATGGTATATAACCAGGATAGAGGGGAGGTTTCTACTCACGTGACAATCTGCGGCAGCTCCCTCTCTGCGCGTGACCACCGCACAGATAAACTACAGCGCCATACTTGCCCCTGTAGGTCATAGTTAGAACTACACCCATAGCTTGTTTGAGTGAACTGCAAATTAGTACGCTGCTATAACAAAAACGACCATAAATCACCAAAAATCTTCATCATTGCGCTGAAAATGTGTTACTAAATTGTTCAATTATTGATCATGTACTGAAAAGTAATAAAACTGTTAGACTGACTGAATCGGAGCAGACCATTGTGTCTTCTTATATAAAATCTATTGAATATATTTTCAGATAAACTTATGTGTGTAAATTCCTTCATCTATTTAACTGCTGAGTTGGATAATATTTCTAATTTATAATACAGTCATTATAACTGGAGCAAGTAGTGGCCTTAAGAGCAGTATTTTAAAAGAGATGGTGATCTATTGCATGTCTTTAAATCAATGCATACGTTTTGTGTGTTGTTGTTTTAGTAGCTAAGTGTTAAATTACCATTAATTATCCCTCCTATGGCACAAAGAAATTGTTTCCAATGTACAGACCTTGTTGCTACTGTCTCTGTATCTTCATTAAGTTTTAATTATAGCAGTTAACTGTATTGAGGTTTTATTTAAGCAACATACCTGCACCCAGGTATAAGGTGCATCTTTTTATACTGTCTATGGGTGCACCCTGTTTCTGACTCGATGGCAGCCAGCATTGTGACACTGAATAGGACAAAGCAGGTGTAGGAAATGGAAAGATGGTGTTTTTATTTACATTGTTTTCTTGTTGTATTTTGTCCTTAAAAGACTGAGTTGGAAGACCAACAGCACGGCTGTGTACAAGAGGGCCTGCAGTAGACTCTACTTCCTGGGGGGGGGAATCTTTCCTGCCACATGCAATAAGACTGTTTAACGCATCATCACTGTGTCAGAGATAACTATTGTTTTATTTCGCTACTGTTAGAAGCACCGCTGTACTGTATTGCTGCAACACCTAAATTTCCCAACTTGGGATGAATAAAGTTCTTCTATTCTATTCTATTCTATTCTATTCTATTCTATTCTATTCTATTTAACACAAATCTGTTTTTGTATTGTTCAGTTGAACTTCTCTTTTGTAACAAATCCTCTACTATTTCTATACTATTGCTCAACTTATACATTTAATTAAGTCCGTTTCAATTTATAGTGTAAAAATAGCTATTGTTATATTTTGTTATATTGTTATATTTTGTCAAAGTGCATGTCTTTGAACACGCATGCGCATAGACACCTCAAGAGGATCTGGTAATTTTAGGTATTGAAAGCGCATTACTACAAATACTCATAACATTTAATAGGCTACAACACAAGCAGCACAGCAGCAATGCAGGTACTGCTATGATATATATCCCAGTTTAATGATTCAAGTGTATTACACATATGCTGGGTGTAAAATTACGTTGCTGAGAGTTTAACTTGGCATCAGAATTTGTTTCTTTCAAATAAATAATTTATATCCATCAATTAGGAACAACATGAATATTGAACTTTCAGAGTTTGATAAGAAGAATATTCCATACATACAAATTGAAAGAAAGAATGCATTTTATTTTAATATTTGATCAATATCTCACTGGTTATTGTAACCGCAGACTGCACAAAATACGGAAATAGTTGTTGACTTTCTGTTGACTGCTGGACTTAAATGCAGTGACCTATCCAATATGGCGGCGTTGCTAGAACAGGCTACAGCGCTTAATGTGACGTCTACATACCAGCCATTTAATGGGATTAAATGGGAATGTATGTCCAAAGGTTTGACTGGTAGTGTACATCTATGATCGCAGCTGTATGTGTACCCACAGCCAATGGATATAAAGGTTTACTTTTAAGAAAATAAAACATTAGTTATTTTTCTGAAATGATTATACAGAACTAAGACACTTTTTAAATGATATATAGATTTTTCTGATTCTAATTTCACTACAGACAATATTTTTGCATACTTTTTGCAGCACTGATTGGACCATATGAAGCATGCATCTCTCTATGTGTTCTTTTTGTGCACTTTGTGTGCTAGTTTATCGTTTGAAACTGTTGTGGTGTCACCTGCATTTCTACACTTCCAGTTAACGTACACCAAAGTACACATACACCTTCACTGCATTGCTTCCGTCTTTAAATATGAGCTGAAACCACACCTCTGAAACGGAAAGAGCATATAAACGCCAACGCACTTTGCTACTTTTCAAATGAGATGGCTGCATTCAAATTTTATTCCTGCATTATAAACCTTGACCATTATAGTGAAATAGCTCAGCTTTTTTAAAGTCAGTTGTTTTAACAAGAAGAGGCTCCTTCAACCTTGAATAAGATTAGATGGGCATGGAGAAAGGGATACGTGTATGAATTTCCATTGAATTCACAGGTAAACAAGTTAACTTTGACTTGGACTTTGTCCAGAAAACACAGATCCTCTGATGAGTAAGGTTTTCCTTTGTTCTTTTTATCTTCTTGAATAACCTGTTTTAAGTTTTCCTTGTTTTATGGACAAGTACCAGTAAGCCACTTTAAATAATTTTATACGTTTTCTCATGGAACATTTGTGAGTGCACGTTTTCCTGGTAACTCTAACGTTTTAGTTAACCCTTCAAAAACTGCAGTAGACATGGTTCAAAGTTATCTTTGTGCATGTTGATGTCATTTCTCTGAGTATCCTCAAGTGTTTTATATTTCTAAGATCTATAAAACTTAGGCCACAAAGTTATCAAAGTATACAAGCAATAAGCTCATAAAAATGTTGAAATTATTGCGACAACCAATCTATTTCAGTTTCTGAGATACACTCCTTCACAGGGGCAGAGTACAAATGCGCTATAAATCATTTTCATCTGCAACACAAAGCAACTGAGATTTTTTTTAACTTTGGTGTTATTTAAGGACATATTTTTAGTAAGTTTATTTGTAGCAGTAGTATTAGCTGTTCCTGTCACACAGGAAACATTGTAATGATGAATGTCGGTATTTCACCAAAAATTGCAAAGACTTATCTGACCTACACTAATGTAAACAAAGCTAAAACCTAATGTTGTGCTTAAAACAGATAGGATGTGATAAAAACTAGCAAACAACTACAAAACATTACTAGAAAGTAGAGACTAAAATATTCTCCCCATCTCTTTCTGTCTTCTCACAATCATCCTACTGCTGCTCTGCTGAACTTCTCTGAGACTTGTTATCTGAGTATTAAAATGGATGCTTTGCATCCCATGTAGCATTATCAATGATGCGTGATGATGTTGCAGCTTGAAAGGCTGTTGTCTTAGCTTTCAGCTAATTAATATTTTTACTGTATAGTTTTTATTTTAGGGCAGTTTAAACAGGTGTGTGTCCATCAAAAAATTCCAGCGTCACAGCCGTTCCATTTTTAATGGGTTAAAGTACTTACTATGACACTTTAACTATTGTTTTGTTCACGCTTGGCACAATGTTTTCTATTACTTAATGTACTTAAAGGTTTTAGAGAGCAGATTTTAGAGAGCAGGCTCAGGGGGTGGGTCAGTAACAGTCATTTCTTGACATCACAAAGGAAAATATCTCAGACTCACCTGTTTGAGTATACTTTCACGAAAAAGGGAGGCAAACATGTGAGGGAGGTGAGAATTTTCTCCTTTTTGGGCATCATACACCTGGGGGGACGATAATCACTGATAGCAAACCTTTAGAGTGAACTTTGCATAGCATGCTACCTTTAATGTCCGTCTCCATTACTGTCTCCATTTGAGTTAAACATGCTAAAGACTCCTCATAAACCTACAAGTCTGTGTATATATACACACAGCGTTGTGTTTTACACCTCAGCCTGTGCATGCACCATGACAGCACTTTGATGAACCCCACACCCAAGGTGATATTTCCTGTGGGCCAATCAGCTTTAAGCTGACTTGCAGTCAGAAGTGTGCACTAAATCTTGCTTTGGAATCATCTTGAGCTGCTCTTACCATGCTGTAAATGAAATCCTTATTCAAAAGGGTAAACTGGATGCTATTGTCACTATTTTTGCTGGTTTAGTGACCCTGGCTTACTGTTTTAGGAGGTGGACGCTGCTGTTTTACTTACAAGAAAGCGTATTCAGTAAGAACCATGATAAAAAAAAACCTTTAAAAGACTTAAAATTATGCTTACTGACAAATTCTTGCTTCATAATGAAAGGTGCAGAAGTCAGTTGATGAAAATGTGGATGTGGTTTCCTGGCAGGGTTTCCCTTTCAAAGTACTGGTTTGCTTAATGTTGCACAGCTTTCATTTGCAACCACACCTTAAACAAATAGCGATCATCTACTGTAAGGCATTCAGTGAGCGGACAAACACACTGTGATGTCACGTATTTGCTATTCTTGAGCCCCACATTCAATTGTTTAAATCGTTTCAGCAACTGTCAACCAAATTTGGACGACAAAGTAGAACAAGCAACTCCGGAAACTCGACCAGACAAAGATTAATCTAACTGGGAAAAAAGATTAAGTATAGCAAATGGAACCACAGTGACAAGTGGAAAGAAATTGTTGATCTAAAACCTGTTCATGCTTTGAATGAGAGTTTAGAATAATAAAAGCTGCACCATTCAGAGGTATTGCACCATCAGAAATTCCTCGTTCATCCATTTTTTTGTTTTTTGTTTTAGAAATCTTGTGAACTCTCAAAATAACCAAGTTAATTTGTGAATTTGCATTTTTTGGACTTGAGTATACATATTCAGTGGCAGCAGAAAAAGTACCTTTTCTGCATTGGAATTTCTATTTATTGTGTTTTAATACTTCTTTCTTGTACTGCAGTGGGACTCTGTGGGAGTTCAGCAATGTTTAAAGTATAAACACCTGGGGGACTTTTATTTCCAATAATACCAGTAGATAAATTTGTTTTTTATAACCTGTAACTTTGACAGCTTGTGTTTTTTATAATGCTGCTGTATTTTACTCATTTTAAGTTAAATTATTTCTGTTTTTATTATAATCCAGACTTAAACATGTATGATGTGAGTTGTTGTTTCACATCTATACAGTAAAGCTTAGCATTTTTAGCTTAGCTTCTAACTAAATTAATGCTAAATTTGGGTTATGTGTGTTTTGCTTTTTCAGTGTGACCAGTATCTCTTGAGTAGCTCATTGCTCCTGATGTCCCACTGCTGAAAAGCTCCTCCACCATACCCATCATGTACATCTCCATCACTTCCATCCTGTTCACCCTGGCAGGGAAATGTCTGCTCAACTGGGTCCTGGTGTTTTTCCAAAAGCAGCACAGCAGCGGAAGCTTCCTGGGAGTTTTCAGTGTTTTACTTGCAGCTATTGATGCATCCCTAACCCTCACTGTTACCACTATTCACATCTGCAGTGGTGGAATCATCATCGTCTTTGGTTACATGCTGACCAGCTACCACATCTGTTTGCTTGTTCAAATCATGGGAGAAGTCCACAGAGTGCTGCACTGGCCGGTTGCAATCATAGCTGCTTTGGACCATTTCTGCACTGTGACCCCGAGACTAAACTCTGCCAGTCTCTGGGTAAAATGTTTTCTCTATACTTCTTTGACTGTCTTTTTATGGTGCTTTGCTGCTCTCTACATCTTCCTGTTATCTGACTTTCTTCCCATTTTGGAGGATGTGACCTACCACCATATAAACAGGTGCTGGGTCTTTCCCTCCTCTCAGAGCCTACATGTTACCCTGCTGCTGCTCTTCCTTCTGGGCTGCATTGTACTGTACGCTGGGTGTCCTACAGTGTTCAGCCATCGCATTAAAAAAAAACCTCTAAAAACTGTAGACCAAAGTCAAACCCAGTCCTGGAGAAGTTTTGTTTCACAAGCTCTGTGTGTATTTCTCCACACTTGGAGCCCCTTCCTGGTTTTCCTGGCTGTGCTCCTCCTTCTTCCCGTGGGAATGCCCTCATACCTGGACATGAACGTTGCCTGGCTCTGCTTCCTCAACAGTCTTTTGATTGCACTTGTTTTATGTGCAATCTGTCAGGTCTCACAGCTATCGCAGGGATTGGTAGAAGTTCCTCCAGACAGCTTCTGCCAGTGGAAAATGAAGTAGTTGATTTTAGCCTGACTGCTGATGAGTAAAAACAATAGAGGACACATGGAAGAGAAATTGAGTCCTTTTTTTTTAAAAAAAATAGTACTGCTCAAAAGTCTTGAGCCATTTTTTTATTATTTAATTTGTTTGTGTATTTATTAACCTTGTATAATGCCCGATGGCTGGTTAGGCCATCATCTCATTGCAAGATTTTGGCTTAAACCGTGGCTCGGATCTCTCTGGGCACCTTGGCAAACCAACATGTTACGTGTGATGGACTAGCATGTGATAAGCAGATACACATTACAGGAGAAGTGGAAAATGACTCAGGGACTCAATGGAATATGTGGAAGCATAAATATTATGTTATTTAAAGCAATAACAAAGTCAAGAATTCCCTATTATCATTAAGCATACATAAAAAACATAAAAATAAACCAACCCACAATAAACACCCTATTTACACACTATAATGTCTGTATAATTCTGATGAACATGAACATCTTTACTCTGTTGGCTTATTATTTCCTTTGGTAATATTCAGGAATTGTTTTCCATGGTTCTTCAAGGACACTGCAAAGATTTTCCTGCTTTTTGTTCTGATCTCTGTGAAAATCAGGCCAGGGTGCTTCAGTAATGTGGAGCTTCAGGCTTTGGGGAGGATTCATCCCGCCAGAATATTCGTTGGATCCAATTCTCTGTCTTGTTCTTGTCAATCAGTTTACTGCAGCGTTTTCTCCCTGCTTCCCTTTTTTTAACCCTTTCATGCATTATTAAAAAAAACAATCCAACATTTTTTCAAACACAGTATTTTACCTCTACAGTGATGCTTTCTATTGTTTATTAATGATATATTACTTGTATATATTTGAATATTGATTACATTTTAATAGTTATATCGGCTGTTTCATCATCTTTGCATATCTCTATGGCAAACTTTGCAAATTAAACTGTATGCATTTGTGTTGGTTATTTAAAACATTTATTTTTTCAGTGGCAGTGTATTGGATAGCTCACTCATTTCCACTGACATGGTTCATTTATAAATATACCCATTCATGAATGTGCAAGTGTGTGAATAGAGGTCCAATGTTGCATGAAAGGGTTACGCATGACAGCAACGCTTCCCAGAACGCTTCAGTGGACAGAGGATGGGTCAACAAAAGGTGAAGATGTCTCTCTCTCAGGTTCTGTGTTTGCTGTGTTTGTTGTTTTATGAAGACATGACTTCTCTGCTCATGTGCGATGGAAAGTTTCCTAGCCATGCTAATTATGTCTGTTGATTTTTTTCCACATTTCACTGAAGACTGGGAGCAAATTTTGTCATAAGACTAATGTCTCTCTCTCACTCTCAGGAAGGGAAATTGGTCTCTGTAATTGATGTTGAGCATTTTCCAGCACCAAAAAATGAATTTATATAGAAATCATTGATGAGGAATTTTACAGGTGTGAAAATAAAAACAGGTACCTCTTCTCTTATAGATATTAGAAAGAAGGTGATTTTTATGAGGTGTCCATCTGTTTCTGCTCTGCATTAGCTTTATAAGCATTCACCCGAGCCCAAAGGTTTACATCACCTTCTGAAGTCTGGTCTTACCATTACTTACCATTGAAGTCATATTTTGCTCAGGATCTCCCTTTTTTCCCTTTCAGCTAAAAATTTATTTTGCTTGTACTTTTAGTTAATTTATTTTTCATTATACTTTTGTTTTGTAGAAGCATGACACGTTTTCGTACCCAAATAATAAATAAAGGTTTAAATATGTGCTTTCCAAAGTGGGTCAGCTTCATATTAAAGTCCACATGTTTGTTCAATAAGTGAAATCAACAATCGGCAACAAGAAAACAAGACAACACCGGTTTGACACTACAGAACTTTACTTGAATTTGATCCAAGTTTCTTTTCTATACAGGGTTTATTTACAAGCTCTGAAATCTGGGAAGGAAAATAAAACGGAAATAAACACTAGATACAACTGAGGTATCAGCTAGAAGCATTTACAGGTATGTCATTTACTAGTAAATAACGATGATCAACAGTTAGAGATGCAGTGTCCTCTGCTTAAAAAACATCTTATATCACAACATGAGGTAGGAGAACAGTGTCTCTATTCATGCAAGAACAAAAGTCTCATCACACTTTTAGTATTGGCAACATAGTATGCAATGGTAATACACAGACACTGCGTTCATGACTGATGGGAAAAGGTTCCTTTTAGCAACTTAATTTTTCCATCTTTTACAGGATGTATTGAATGGAAATGTGGTTCTCATAGCAACCAGTGATCAGTGTGATAGTCACCCTTGCAGCTCTACTTCTAAGACTATTTGGTTGCTAAAAATTATATGCTTGACCACAAAGCAATGCTCCAAATACAAGTTCATTTGTTATTTGTTGCATATCTAAATCTCTTACACATTAAAACTCTTTTGTTTCAGTCAGTTGGGCAAAATTCAAACCTGTAAAAACTCTGTACAAATAATCTCCAATTATTATAGCACCCCGAAAAGAAAAAAGGGGGTGGGGGGATTTTTCTCTCCTATCATTCAGTCCGTTTTTACATTTGATGTACACTTAAAGGCAAAACAGCACCCCCTAGTGTATGAAATGCAAACTACTCTGAATGTAAAAAAGCAGATTTCAGACTCGTGTTGAATTAAAAGACTATTTGTGGTTTCTGTTTCACCGAGGTAAATATGTTAGTAAGAAATAATACTGACTATAATCTGAATAACCACCGACAAGGATATTAATAATGGTTTAAATGGAAAACGCAACCGCACATCCAAAGCTACATGAGCAAGTTTTTCTTCATTCCCTTTTCAAATCCGCCATGCTTCAGACGGTCGCTCACAGGTTCTAATTAAATTAGGTAACAATGTACAGTCTTCATAATCTTATTCTGAGTTTCTGTGCAGCCAGCCTCTCGGTCATGAATGGTATTAAAACTTGCTCATGTTCTAAATTCATGCATACTAGCCTTCTTACTAAGGGAGACCTTTAGTCATTTCTTTTACAATAAAAAGACTGACGGAGTGGCCCAGTGACACAAAATGTAAGGGCAGCAAAACATGCAAAAAAAAAGAAAAGAAAAAAATAATTATACTAATGTAATAAAAATAACTTTTCTTTCTTTTTTCCCTTTATAAATTTGCACTCGAGCTCAGGTGAGAAGGGTCAACAAAGAGCAAAAAACAAGCTTACACTACACGTTGAAACAGTTTGTTTAGATGAAATCACAAAAAACAGTTGCATCAGTTCTGAAAGAGGGGTAGAAGTGTGTTACAAAGTATTGTTTTCCTATTTTGCTGTTGTCCTGCTTTATGTCTGAATAAACCATGCACTCCGTTCCCTCTGCATCCAGTCAACAAAAGTCAAGTTTCCATTTATGCAAATATTATTTGTTTATAAAAGAAAACAAAAACATTTAGGCCTACTTCAGCCTTAGCTCTGGTCCAAATTATATAACCTTTCGAAGATTATTTATATAAGAACAGTTAATATATTATTGACTACTGTATTTACAAAGTGAATATAAATCTTTCGTTAATATGTTAAATATTTTCTTTCAATATTTCAATAAAGGTTTAAATGGAACAACAGTAAAGTGTACATTTGCAGTATGGGATTACTTTAACCTGCACCTGCTTCCATGACTGTCAACAAACCAGAACTGTACTCTGCCCGCTCTATAAGCTCTGTTATTGTAAAGGGAAGCTGTGTAAGAAAATCTGCTTTGAACAGGATGGAGCACAGTGGAATGTCTATCAATTTGCATTAATAGCAGATGCATAAAAAAAAGCTCAGAGTTTGGCTGAGGCCGATCCCATTACACAGTTATTTACACACACTCTCGCGCACACACGCTCTCAAAGGGATCTTCTTAGTGGCAATAAAAAGCGCTTTTGCCTGGCAACTGACACAATAAAAGTTCTCTTCCTCTGCTTGACGTTTGCACGCTCTCCTGGGCATCCATGAAGGGCATGAGGGAGGTTTCTGGGAGATCCGTCGCCAAAGTGTGGTCAGAGGGCCCCAGACGCCGGCAGCTGTCCTCATTCTGCAGTGCAAAACCAAACAAAAAAGGATTCCCTCGGTACCCCTGTTGTCCAGGCCACCCTGCCAGCTGTAGGGAGGAGGGAGTGCTCCCGTGTCTCGCCCTCTACGCCACTGCGTGTGTGCAGCCAGGCAGATTAATAGAAACAATACCCACATCATCCAGGAATACCTGCTTTCACATTCTTAAGTGACCTTCTGACAAACGTGGTTGTGAGGGGGGAAATTGTCTGCTAATAATGAAGTTAATAAAACAAAACAAAACAAACCAGAAAGCAGAGAGACTGCAGCTTTGATCATCGGTCAGAAACGCTGGGGCCACTGTTCTGCATGAATGCCTGCACAGCACTGACACACACTAGTGTGTGCAGTCATGTGAGGATGTCAAATATATTATTACGATATTAGTACCACACACACGCGAGACTCAGCTTTTCTTCTTTTGCAGAAAAGCTACAACTGCGTCCAGACGCATTCTTCTCCCAGAATATTCTGGTGGACGACAGCATGGCAAATAGAGAAATACCGCTTTGACTAGCCCGAAAAAGGAGCTCAGCGTTTTCCAGTTTACTACACAGCAGGTAAGATTGCAAAAGGGGGGTGAGGAGATGCTGCATAGCCGGTGGATTGACGGCAGCAGAGTGAAGAGGAAGCGAGTCTGTGATCCAGGCCAGAGTATTTTTTTTATAGCTAGCTACCTTGTACGATGTCACACTCAAAAAAAAAAAAAACAGTCACTTCAAGTTCAGCATCACTATTGGCATATTTTCATGAGGTTTTATGACATCTGCAAATGTCTTTTGTACAGTAATGGTCTCTCCCCTCAATAAAGCCTTAATTTTCTTTTTAACATATTATAGTTTACTTTTTGTTTATGAGGAGTCTAAAAAAAAAGATGTATGGAAATGCCCATTCAGACCACTGTACTCACTGGTACTTCAGTGTTTGGGCTTGGAGTATACAGAGACAGATGAGGAACGCAACCAGGCATCATTATGTGTCCATGGGCTCCAACTGCTGTGCCAGCTAGTAGCATGAAGTGTTGTCAGTGAAGAATGGAGGGTCTAAATCAACTTATTAGCTCATGGAATCAAAGCGCAGGAAGGAACTTTAGAGGAGAGTCAATCAAGATGTAGAGACAGATGGGTTGAGCTGCACTCTACATAATCATCCTCCTCTCTGTGAAGCAGCTGTTTGTTCAGTAAAATCCATAAATTAATTCAAACATACATGCCCAAACATTTTTAAATACTGTTTTAAAGAGGAGAGAGGGAAGTAAAAATTAAATTAAAAAGACAAACTTTTAGGTCATGTTAAATTATAAAAAGGAAAGTCAGTCCTACAGTGACATAAAAAGGGAAGAAGAGGAGCACAACTCAGAAAAACAGCCTGAGGAGATGTGAAGCTCCGTTTTGCTTCAGGCTCATTTGTTTGTGTGTGTAGAGTTGGCGGGTAACTGAAGAGGAATGAGAGAGGGTGGGAGAGAAGGAGGGAGGTGCCTGGAGGGGTTGCGGTTACTTTTGGCCAGTCACTGGGGCCTCAGACATGGAGGAAGAGCAGGGTGGGGAGTGGGCGTTCAGGGGTCCAGTGGAGGGGGTGAGAGGAGGAGAGGGACTGCCTCCCATCATGCCAGACTGGGCCATCTGCTGCTTGAGCTGAGCGATCGTGTGCTCCAGCTTCTCTCGCGCCTCCCGCTCTCTGAGCAGCTCCTCCTGCAGCTCCAGCCGGTCGGCCTCCGCCCGCTCCAGCCTGTGGCGTAGCTCCGACAGCTGGGAGGAGAAACAGACACCAGGCAAAATAATTGCTTAATCCAATCAGAAGTCAAATTGTTGGATGTTTTCAAGCAATACATTAAAAGTCATAATAAGATACCCAGCATGCATAAAAATGCAAGCATCCCTTCTATCTGGCTGTGGACGTGAGACAGGAAGAGCTTAAGGAGACAGAAAGGCGCAGATACCGCAGCCCTGAGCTCAGCCTAACATAAAACATTTTATCTCAAGATAAAGACTGGTGGAAACCCAAACAAAAGATTCTGACTTTTACATGCTGACACACCACTAATCCAGTGGCAGGATTATCTCTATTTACCATATTTAAATCAATGTGGAAAAAGTTCCACAATGACACTGATATTTACTTAATTTGTCCACATGTCAGAGATCCACCCTGCATCTATCCCCTCATATTTTGTACCTGTGCAGTGTAGTGGGCCTCTTGTTGGCGTTGAGTTCCCAGCTCACAGGCACAGGCCTGTTGTCGAAGCTGCTCCAGACGGGTCTCCAGCTCCAGCTGCTCCTGGCGGGCCTGGCTGAGCTGCCGAGCCTGCTCGCTGTGCACTGCCTCCAGCTCGCTGCGCAGTTCCCGCTGCTCAGCGCTCAGCTCCCGTAGCCTCGCCGCTTCACCCCCACGCAACGCCTCCAGTTCCTGGAGACACAGAGACTAAAGTCAGGGAAAACAGCAACGATAATGTGACACTTCCATAACCCCTGAAAGAAAAACTGCTTTACATTGCAGCCAACCCACAAGGGGTCTTTTAGTTGATAGTAGAGACTCATACTGCTCATTTGACCCGCCTGCCTGAATTCTGAAATAACCTAAACTGTTTCTAACTTCTGGCCTGATTTGTACATATTTAATTGGACTAAGTAGCAAAGTGAACAAAAGCTATTTTATTACCAATTCTTTTCTAATCCTATCAGTGAGTTCCAATAAAATGCCATAGTTCAGCAGCAGTGATTATTATAGTTATATAGGCCAATGTCATTTCCATATGTGCAAATTGAAATTTAACTTGTGTGCTTTAGTAATGTTTTAGATTAGTGAAACTGATTTATATGTTCTGCTGACTTGGAATACAAATGGGAGACGGATCAGATTCCAGCATGATACATGTGATGGGGGCTGGGGGGTCAGTGGAAGGCGAGCATCACCTTCACATCTACGTCAAGGACACCTTTAATAGGCAGGCACAGTAATCATTTATCTTGAGCTTTGTTGCTTCTGACCGGTGGCTCACCATTTCCAGCTGCAGCTGCTTATGCAGGGTGGAGTTGAGCTTCTCCTGCTGCCTGCTGTACATCTGCATGATCTCCACAACGATCCTGTCCTTGTCGTCCTCCAGCCCTCCCACCACTAATGCGCTGCTGCTCGTGGCACAGTTCATGTCCTTAGCTTCTACTTCCGTTACCGATGACAACAACGACGCAGGAGGAGGAGGAGGAGGAGGAGGAGGGGTGTGTGGGAGCATGTGGGTGGCTTTCTTGCAGCCTGGGCTGCTTGTCTCCATGGAAACTGGCTGGGTTTGGCAATCCCGCTCGCTGGCCGAGGCAGCAGCGGCGGCACATTGGGATTTGGCCTCCTCTGCGCCAGCAGTGACGGGAGGCGACGCGTGAAGATCTGAGGAGGAAAGGGAGAGGAGGATGAAGGAGGGAAAAAAAGAAGAAAAGGAGGTTGGTTGAAAGACAGGAAGTGCGAGCCATGCTGGTGCGCACTTCCGCCCACACTTAGTAACACCCTCACACAACCTCATAAAAGCTCACACTTCTTCCACAACAAACGCACACATGCACAAGTACGGCATGGCAACAGCCGAAGAACCAAACACTCGCCCACAAATTCTCTGTGTTTGCCCTCAGACACACAAAACAGAATAAAAGCTTTGTGTAAGAGCACTGCATTGCTCCATGGAAAACCCTGCCTTGTTCCCTTACTTTGTCCTGTAATGTGTGCATCATAGGAAACAATGAGTAGGACGGTAATCTGTCACAATATTTATATTTAAAGTGATTCTGAGTATTGGGCTACAAATAAATCTGTCCAAAACTTTAGTTTCTACTTCATGGTTTTACCCATGAGTACATCTAACAAGGAGATGAAACATAGCTGAGATGAATGACAGCAAGTTTCAGATCTTCCATGACATTTAGATTTTTTAAGCCAGTTGATAAACTGGATTAACTTAAAATCCTTCTATATACAAATACCTGTATTTAAGTTTAATCTGCTGACTAACATAAATATTAAATGTGCTCTAAGACAGAAAAAGAGGCTTGCTCAAAAGTAAACGAGGCGAGAGGAAGAGGAAGAGCGCTTGCAGAAAGGGAAAAAGAAGTGGAGTGGGTGGAAGGGTTGACAGCAGACTGAGAAGGAGGCAGAGATAAAGGGAAAGAGAGGAACTAGACAAGGATGGATGGGTGAAAGAGGAAGTAGGGGAACAGACGGAAAGCCAACCCAGAGAGGACATGGGGCTGGCTGCCAGGAGAAATGGAGGATGGAGGGGAAGGCAGACAGATTGGTTGGAGAGGAGAAAGGGGAGCGGGATGCCTGCGAAATACGAGAGCAAAAGAGAAAGAGAGAGAGAGGGGCAGCTTGGCAGTCAGATGTAGCGTTAATAATAGTGGACAGAAACCATTCCCATGATTCATCCTCTTTTTCTCCATGTGTATACACATACAGAGGAAATGCAGAGAGGTGGGTCACTGCCATTTCACCCCTTTTGTTCATCTACAGTCAGGCATCCTCAGAGTTGTAATATGAAGGTCAGTGGATGATTACATGTATCACCGCAGGCTACAAAGTGTGTGTTTGTGTTGTAAGTTTATAGTAAAGCATGTGTTGGACCCTAGTGGGATGCACGAACCTGATATGCCTTTCATTTATGCTTATGCTGCAAAGCGACCGCTGCAGCTGACTGTATCGATGTCAAGTATTTATAGGCAAACATGCTCTGTATAACGTCCATGCACACAAGTGTTTAATAAAATATTCATTCATATTTAACAGAAAGTGTATTAGAGTAATCTCAGATTGTTTGCAGAACCTAAGAACTGGCTTAAACTACAAGCCCACTACCAAATAAGTTGGGACGTTGTGCAAATAAAAACAGAATATAATTATTTGCAAATCCTTTTTAACCTACAAACTGATAAACTTTCTTTTTTTTTTTTCTTTGCAGGTTTTCACTCAATTGTAATTTGATGTCCTAAAAAATCTGGGATAGGGCCATCTTCCCCACTGTTACATCACCTGTCCCTTTACAACATGCAATATGCATTCAGGAACAGAGGATGTTTTTTTTAAGCTTTGCAGGTGGAATTCTTTCATTTTGTTGTTGATGTTACTCAACAGTCATATTTTGCGCTCCATAATGTGCCACACATTTTCAGTGGGAGACCAGTCTGGACTGCAGGAAGCCAGTTTTACTATGAAGCAACGCTGTTCTAACTGCAGAACGTGGCTTGGCATTGTCTTGCTGAAATAAGTAATGACGTCTCTTAAACAGATGTTGCTGGGATGGTTGCTCCACAACATGTATATCCCTTTCTGCATTTACAGATGTTAGTTACCCATGCCATAGCCTCTAACACACACTCATACCATGACAGATGCTGGCTTTGGAACTTTGTACTGATATCAACCCAGATAGTTCTTTTTCCTAATGGGTCTGGAGGACATGATGTGCATGATTTCCAAAAACAGTGTGAAATGTGGACTTATCAGACCATAGCACACTTTTGCATCAGTCCATTTCAGATGAGCTCAGGCCCAGAGAAGCTGGCAGTGTTTCTGGGTGTTGTTAATTTTGTCTCCCATGGTAGGGTTTTAATTTGTACTTCTAGATAAATCTATGAATGTTTTTTTATAGTATTCCTAAGCTCACATAATATCCTTTACATATCAATGCTGTTTTTTTAATACTGTTTCACCTGAGGGATCGAAGGTCAACAAAATTCCTTTCAATAATGTTATTCTTAAACTGTTGGGACTGTTTGCTCATGCAGGTTTTGAGCACAAAGTAGTGATCCCTACCCCATCCTTGCTTGTGCTTGCTTTCATATCCAATCATGGCAAAATTCACATGGACCTGTTCACCAGTAGAATGCTCCTAATAGGGTTTTTAAGCATTCCTCAGCTTTCCAAGTCTTATGTTGTCTCAACTTTTTTAGAGCTTGTTACAGGCTTATAATTCAAAATTAGTTTAATTATGCAAGTTAACAAAGTTTATCAGTTTGAACATTAAAAAGGGCTTTTGTTGTGTTTTCAGTTAAATATATGTTAAAACGTATTTGGAAAATGACATTACGTTTAGATTTACGTTTCAGTGTCCCTACTTCAATGGAAATGGGACTGTATTCTACTTGAAATCCAAATACTTGTAATCATTACATCCTAAACTGCTTGTTAAAGGAATACAGTGTCTGACCACTAAACAGAACTGCAGAAACGTAAAATATATTTATTTTGTGTTTACTTGGCTAGTGTACATTAGCTCTGTTGCATGTTTCATTACTGACCCATTGGTGGCTCATCATGGTTCAGCACTCTGCGGCTGTAGTGCTGTTTAAGCAGGGCTCCAAGCATCTCGGGGCTCATCTCCGCCTCCCTCCTCAGCGATACATTGGGAGCCACCATCTTATCGTATGTGTACATATAGTAACTAAGAAATAAAGGAAAAGACATTTTAAAACATGGCACACACCTTGTGTTTTAAATCAATTCATAAATTTTACTCAGTCACATAGAAGACATCAGATAACGTTAACAATGTTAATGAGATCAGCATCTGTATTATTCGATATGTTGGTCGCAGCATTCCCATTCATGTATTCTGTTTCTCTGGTAAAGGTTGTAAAACGTGAGTGTATAATGTACAATAGCTCACACAACCCTTCACAGCAAACAACAGAATCCTAGCTGGAGCAACAACCACCGTTTTGTGCCTGTTTTAGTTTAAAGTAACACAACCATCTGACAGCAGGAGCTGAAAACACAGGGTGGAATATGGATATGTCTTATCATGTGTTTACAGGATCTCAGCCTAAAAAGACCTGCAGCTTATCACACATTTTCAGGTAGTAGTTACAACTGAGACAGAGATACTGCCTGGAGATGCTCTGAAGCCACTAAGCCAACACTTTCAGTTTATTTCTGGCTGCATGGTAGGAAAGGGAGGAGAGGAGTGAAGCTTTGAACCCCTCCCCCACCAACAGACCCCTCCAGACAGCGCGCTGAGGATGGAGCAGTGAACTAGGTTAAGCCTGACAGCTCAGTGGGACACTGCGTGAAAGGCTACAGCACTACCAACCAAGCGCTGCTTCCTCTATTCTGGATGGAAATGATGCACTGTCTGCTCACCCAAGCTGGGACCGAAGACTCCTTCACACGAAACATCTCTGAAGCAATTGAATAATGTAAGCCCAGCTCATATTAGACATGTGTCCCACTAATGGATGCTTGTAGCAACCCAAAAAAGACTTAAGTGTTGTAGATGTCTGGTGCAATGTTTCACTGTGGCAGGGCACTTCACTATGACTAATTCTGCAATGCAAAGAGACATCTTCCAAACCGCTCTGTGCAAGATTGTTGGGTGATGCTGGCAGGTGACCAGAGCTCTAATCCTAATGAGTTTGTCTGGCCTGATGTCTGGGAGCCTCTGCACAATATGTCAAAAGCAGTCACATGCAGCAATGGCAACAAAAACCATCCAATCCCCAGATTTAATATGGGTCAGATTATAGTGGTTGCTATAAGAAAGCCATATCCAAACATAAAAAAGAATGGAGGGAGAAACTGGGGGAAAAGGAAAGGGTGCACATAACAGGAAGGGTAGAGGATAAGGAAATAAAGCAGGTGATGAATAGCAGTGTCATGAAATCAGATATCTCTATGGTTACTTCGCCAAAGCAGATGGCATGTCGACAGGATATGGTACACAATTTCAGCTGCAGGTCTACAACAGCAGGCCAACTCATTTAGTTTAGATATTTACAGGTGGTAGAGCAGGTCATCAAATGACTGGAAGGTTGGCAGTTCAAATCCTGCTGGTCAATCTGTCGTTTACTTGAGAAACACACTTCACTCTGCTTGCCTCCAGTGTTGGTAATGTGTACGAATGTTCGGTGGTAGGTGGAGAGTATGTTGGCACAGACAGGCCACCAATTAAAAGTTTAAAGTGAATTAAAAATGCATCAAATGTAAACAACTTTGAGCAGCACCATATACATATAATCCATTAATATTATGAACCAAATCCTCTCTTGTTACAGTTCACATTTTAACTTAAACAGCTGAAAATGCTTCAAGTCTGCTTCTTCAAACTCAAATATAAAATAAACAACTAACGTTAAAGTATCACTTAAATGAAAATATATCCGTTTAGAAGCATTATTACTAAATATAACTGTTCTCAACATCTCATATATGATGATTTTGAGAGTGTTTAGGTGTGGGGCATGTTGTCGAACAAAACAGAGCTCATCACAGCTTAGAAAATAAGTGAAAATTAATATTCACAGATTAACCCATTGAGACCTCATGCATCCTATAAATCTAACACATATTTATTACATCAACCCACAATGACTGAAACAATTAGACAAGACAGCAAAGTAGGTGACATTTAAAATAACAAATTGAGGCCTAAAAGCAACAGATGCATATCAATGTGAAACTGCTTTAAGAATCACCTAACCTTTTGTTCATCAACTTCTCTCTTACGATATTACAACAATTAATCAGTTATATTACACTGAAAATGTGTTAATCAAGTGACCCTTTAGCTGCAACCTTTGCATTTTAGGTGTAGATGAATTAGTGTAGGGAAAGTGTAGTACCTGGGATGGACCAGGCTGGGGTGTCCTGGCTCCTCCTTGATGTCTGTGAATAGACGGTTGAAGACCAGAGTTGGTGGAGATGGTTTCCTCTGCAGAACACAGAAATCAAAAGAGGTCCACATATGACACACAACACCATTTACATTTACGTCAATAAATGTGGGTATAAGATTTTATGTTTCTCCTGTCACAAAATAATCTTATATCCACATTTATTAGTCTCTGTAGAAACTTCACAGCTGAACAACTTATTATGCCTCTATATAGACACATGAATACATGGAGAGAAAACAGCAGGGGGAAATGGGAATGTGCTGTGCTGTGCAGAGAGCTCTGGAGCCATAATCTAATAAAACTAATGTATGCACACGTGCATCTGAGATGGGAGTGAGGGATCATTCATCAGGCATCAGTTGAGACACTGTGCCTGTGCGTGCATGTGTACAAGTCAAAGGAGAAGATAATCGTGATAAAGAGCTCAAGTGAAGGTGAAGGACAGAGCCCTTTGGCAGCTGCAGCAGTGTTTCTCTTGACAAGACAGAGGTAAGAAGCACGAAACTATGAATGGGTGAACAGAGGGGCGTGTCTGGTGATGGCGGGTGAGGGTGGTGACCCCGAGAGCTGACCTGTGTGTAGAGAAAGAGGGGTGGGGGATACTTAAGGATAAAAACAATGACTAACCTTTCTTGTCGAGTCGGCGTCTGCTGATTTGTCGTTAGAAGAGCAGAGCTCTACTCCGGACTTTCTCAGCTGGCTCTCATCATCTTCCCCTGGCTTCTGAAATATATGAAACAGTACTTGAATTCGGAGGCAAGCGCGACTCAAGGTTAGACAGACATAAAAAGAAGACAGACAGACAGACATAGTGGTAAAGACAGCTCACCACAGGGGCATTTGATATGATGCTCTGAACAATTAAAATGGCTAAGTTAAGTAGTCGGGAAATGTAGGAACACAGAGAAGAAAGAGCAGTGGAGCAGAATTACCACTGGCACATAGTCAAGAGAAGGATAAAGACAAAATGGTATTTAAATGATAGGAAAAACAGAATTCTAAGAGAAAGTAGAAACAAATGGCATAAAAAGTGAGCAGCAGTTAGTGAAGTATGGACTGAGCCAGCTGTGATACACCACTGTAGAAGGCAGGCGGAAATGGATAAACTGAAAAGCTTATGAATAAAACACAAGATAAAGCCATACTAATAGTCAACACGGCTTGTTTTCATGTGCTTCTGTGCATGTTTTATTCACCAGCATACACGCGACACACTTCCTCCTTTTCTACATACAGATGTACCTTTATGTGTCTGAATGTTTTAAAATAATTGTGCCAGTTTCTGGAGTTCATGGGCTTCTTCAGTAAACGTGGCTGTCTCACCATCTTGTGTGTGTTCGTGTGTTTTGAGCAAATATGGGGCACGCTCAGCGAGAGGCCATGGGCTGACATAGTTGAGGCTTTTTTGTGGCAGACAGGGCTCACAACACACACTTTGAGCTGACCTGACAGGTAGCACAGGCTCTAAGGGAACAAGTTTCCAGAATGGCAATATGAGCTCCCAGCTAGCCCACAGCAACAGACGTAGAGTGGATGAAGGAGAGAGATGTAGAAATTAAGAAGATGAAGAGTATAGGAGGAAAATGGAGAATAAAATGAAAGTGTAAAGCAGTCTACAGAAGGATGGAAGCTGTAGAAGGCATCAATAATTGAGTTACTAGCCTTTTAAAGCTATCTATAAACATATCCACACACACAGAAAGGGACATGGTGAATAATAAACGGGCAGCTTTTCATCAGCTGGACTATAGGATTTTCCTCTTCACTGTATTGGCAGAGGCAGGTTGTCATTGCCAGAGCTAAACAGCCTCCAAACAAATGACAGTGATAACTGGTTATTACCCACTTATAATGTTTATAAGCTACAGTCCAGCAGCCTTATTTAACAGCTTAAACTATTATTCTTCTCTGCAATCGCAATTATTCACCATGTTATCATTATCAATTATATAATTCATTTATTATGATTAGTACAGAAGATTAGGCATTTACTTCAGATCCTTTACTACAACTGTGTTTTTGTATTTGATTTGTAATGTATCCGTGTCCATGCAGGCAGTAGCACCTTATTTACAAGGGCATGGCTGAAAGAGCATGTGCATGCAAATTTGAAAGGCTGGAGCCATATGCATGGCCAGGTGTGTCTCAGTGTTTATACAGAAAGGGGCTCGTTCTTTTACAAATTGTGGCTGGTGAATTTTTTTCCTTTTCTATCCCTTTCTCTCTCTCTCCCTCTCTGTCTCTGTCTCTCAGGCAACACTGCAGCACTGAGCGAAGGGAGGGGGGAAATGAAGGGCCATGAAGGGGAGGGTGGGATGATGGGACAGGGAAAAGATAGAGGGAAGGAGAGTTGGTAAGACCACCAAAAAACGCTGCAATGGTGTGGATTTGTACTGGATCCTTGTTGGCTGGATTTCTTTAAGTATGGAGGTTGTACTTAAATGTGTGTCTTCATGTGTGCGTTGGTGGTAGAGCGCAACAGACCTAACTAATATTAACACGGGTCATCTAAAAAGGTCTTTCACCTGGTCTACTATCGCAAAAGCAGATTCTCAGTTACTAAGACAACAACAGCTCATTAAAAAGGTGTGTGTATACATCTATCTGTGAGGACCAATTAAAATGGTGGACATCATTGGAGGATAAGGAAAAACTGTCTGCTCTTCTGTTAGGGGACCATTTAGGAGGAAAGACATGTAAACATGGAAGGAAGAGTGAATGCTACATCACACAGGTATACAAGTTTGACTGTCCAGATACATAGACAAAAGTTACAGAAAAGGTGATCTGTTTCTTCCTGTATTTCCTCCTCACCTGACAGTTGACAGCTTAACACCCAACGCCCACACACACTCCTGCTCATTACTACTGCTACTCTGTGCTTCATGCCCCTTAATGAATGTGTGCGGATGCAAATGTTTGCACATTTCATCACAACTGTTTTCCTCTCCCTTGTCCCACCCCCACCTTGCTTTATTAACACACACGTATACACACATTGGGCTTCTACTCACTTATAATCTCTAATAATAAAGCAACTTTCTTATCTGGGTTGCTCCTGCAACAGACACTCACACACACACACGTGTAAAGCACACAAACAGCCCTTAACCCCGTACGTCTCCAACCCTTTTGTCAGGCCAAGGCTCGCCTTATGACAATGTGGATTAGCATTCCACACACTCACTCAGCTGAACTCTGCCCTGTTGTTCCTAATCACCAGCAGTCTGCCTGCTGCTGCGGCTACACACATGCAGTGCAATGAAATGTGCTGCTCTAGACACACGCAGCCATGTGAACTCCTACAATGACCCACTTCCAGAGCCTGAGTTTAGTCCCGACTGCTAGCACACGTGACATTTCTGCAGACACAATAATGTAGCAAAAAGTGTTGTTTTTTTTCCCCCAGTGCTGAAAAATGTAACAATTATTAGGTGCTACTGTACGTTCACACAAATAGACTCTGTACATTACCATAAACAGGCAGCAAACAGGTAGTGTAAAATTCCTTCATGTTGCCATGAGAGATATTTGTACAACTGAAAGCACAGCACAAATATCTTAATTCACACAAACACTGCAAAAACTGTAGTTCTCTTCTTTTTCATTTTCAGTTTAAAAATTATATTGTTATATTGGGGAAGGGGATGTAAATTAAATTGTGCAAGGAGCACTAGATTTTATGCACCAGCTCATTGGTCACATTCAGCTGATTTCTGCTTGAGGTGAAGGCTTTTAACTTCACAGATAGTTAACATCCATCCAACATGTTTGTTGCTGACGACTGCAGAGGATCCAGGAGTTAGCCATTGCAAGTCTGTTCAGCCTACAGACAATAAGAGGGGCTAGTTTCTACTTTGTCATAAGTCTACTCTTGGTGCAAGTTACCGGTATGCATTCCTCAAGCAAAGATGCCATCAACACAGACTGACACACTGCCACACAGAGTGCAAGCAAGTCTGAGGTCAAGCTCTTCTCCTCCCCGGTCACGTGGACTGTACAGATGACTGCTGTCTCAGTTCAAGAGATACATACACACACACTCCAAATTACTCTGGGCTATAAATATGCATGCCGTCTCCATACATGCATAATAAAACAAATGCACAGCTTGCCTAAAACATGCATGGACACACGGCCACATGCTCACACTGAAGTGCTGCACTTTCCATAGAGCCAACTTTAAATTATTTACAATGAAATTGTGCCACTTTTAAAACAAAAACACTAAAATGTAACTCACACAGGTTTCTTAAAATGTATTTTCTTGGCTTTTCTGTATCTTATAATACTGTTTAACATTAGAGAATAAGCTGCTGATGTCATGGCAAAACTGTAAATCCTTTCTTGGGATATAAAAAACACAACTAGTCTCAACAAGCCCGATGGCAAATCTTATCTAGGGCACTATAAAGCGCGTATAAGTCTTAGTCTGACCTTTCATCTCATGGAAGTATGCTGGTGCATTTGAGTGTTAGTGTTAAAAATCTCTTGGGTGCACTAAAACACAAACAATTCTTTTTACATCTGTTCAGAGCTTGACATCAGCGGTTGAATGTAAATACTGAATGGGTTCACAAATTGCAGCTATTGGCTCCAGTCTCCGAACCTCTCATTCCACCTCTGAACTATTCATGTGCCTGGCATTCAGGAGGGTGATGTATGGCAGTGAGCAGCAGAGGAGGCCAGAGTCATGTGGCATGTTCTTTTTTCTCTCACAGGAGGAAGTAAACAGCCTTTATTTGGGTTCCAGTACAGACAGTGAGAGAGGAATGGAGGATCACACGTACTGAGACGCTTGCTGAGACAGTCAGTCACACCCTGTCTGTTTCTAGACCACATCCTGTATTGCTGCAGTCATCAACTATGTCAAAGATCAGGACGAGGGTACACATATATATTCTAGCTAAGTTATGCCAAGAGAACACAGTGAAAACCTATGTTTGACTCAGACATTTATGGCTCTTAAATAGCCTTTTCCCTCAAAAATCACAAATAAGCTGATCTCTGTTCAAAATCTAAGTTTGCCTTTTGGGGCTGGTTTTGGATTAACTAGGGCCCCAATACTCTTAAGGTCCCACCTGGCCCACCACACAGAGACACTAGAGGCTTTTATATGGAGGTCTTAATCCAATAAGCCATTTATCCATGGACTGGGAACCACACTTTGTCTAAACAGCCAAATCAATAAAAAACCCACAGGGGAACTAGACAACGAAGTGGAGCAATTAAAGGAAAATACTTTTTTTCTTTGTAACACTGTGAAATTAGTTGAGTGCTTTTCAATTCCGGTCCAAATGTTCAACTCAGTTCTTGACCAATTCTTTTCAGTTATGGCAAAATGGTGGGAAAAAGAAAAAAACAAAAGGTTCACTGATGGTACTCTTGCTTAATACTTCCTGGGAAGATTACTCAACATATTTTTCTTCATCTCAGCTGTAGCCTTGTACAGAGAGATAAAAGGACAGAAACAGAAAGGTACAGATGAGGACAGCTCTGACAGGTGGACAGACAGACAAATAACAGGGGGACACAGAAAAAGAAAAAAAAGGTGGCAATAGGCAAGACAAACAAGACGGACAACATGTGATCGTCTGAGCCTTCCCCCAGCCACATGTATCTGCTCCTCCCCGTTTCCTAAAACAGAAAGATCAGAGCCAGACAAACACACTGATAACCATCAGCTAGTTTAGTCATGCCCAAGTCATTCATTCATTCATACACACACACACACGCACAAACACCCACACACACACACACACACACAAAAGAGGCAGATAAGGACAGGTTCATTCCAAACTCTTGCTTTGGCTTC
This sequence comes from Pseudomugil gertrudae, assembly GCA_037177535.1. NCBI lineage: Eukaryota > Metazoa > Chordata > Actinopteri > Atheriniformes > Pseudomugilidae > Pseudomugil > Pseudomugil gertrudae. The sequence continues at coordinate 17,661,014 of JBAMHV010000008.1, forward strand.
AGGACTTGAATACATTTTTGCACCACAAGGGCACAAAGTCTAGACGGCAACAAGAGACTCCACTCCCTCCACTACCAAAGAGCTGAGTTCCCTCCTCCCCAGCAAGAGTTCCAGTCAGCCATTTTACAATCCGCACAACTGCGACTTGACAGCTACAACCAATGGGGCCCAGCAGAGATGCAGTTCATGGGATTCTAAGGCAGAAAATGAAGGCCGCACAGAGGAATCTCCTCCTTATAAAAAGTCACAATCTACAGTCCAGCCAGCATTTCATTTAAAAACGGCAACAGTATTTCTGAAGAACTGTTCACATAAAAGACACCTCTTTACACTCTTGAGAGGTTTTTCTATTCATCTCCTTGTCTCGCTCTTCCATTTGTGTTTCACAGTCCGATCACAGGCAACAGCAGTGGTTCCAGTCTATGTTTGCTGCAGCTTATGTGGATGGTTGAAACAATGTTACCTCAAGAATGGACCGATTCTCTGACTGAAATTAGGTCGTCTGTACAGACTAAAGTAATCTCATTCACACATTTTGACTGATCCACCCACTCAACACAAACAGTCAATAAAAACAACATATTAAAGAAGGAAAATAAAAAATAACTTGTCGACTGTTTAGACAAGCAAAACAGAAACTGAAGATTTTTTAATGATAATTCAACAAATGCTTCATGACTACTCAAATCAAAAATGCTTGATTTGATGGCCGCAGTCCCTGCTGCAATAGTAAAACATCTCTAAGGCTTGTTGTACATTCCCTACAGACATTGCATCATAAGCAACAACCACAGCTGAATAATGTCACACTTCAGTCATAAGTCTGCTGCACTGTGATGAATAATTATGAGCAAGCAATGTCTATTGCTAAATAATACAATTTTAGCTCCCCACAGAGCTTTCTGTGAAGGCCAGTATGATTCAACCTTGTGCCAGACAGGCGTAGTATGCAGAAAAAGATCTGTGATATCTAAATGTAATTTAGTGCTTTGCTTACTGCTCCATCGCTGAAAATTATTGAGGACCAACTCAAAGTTTATGACTCGTTCAAGGGAATATTGTAAAGGTTCTGGCATTAAAATCTATAAAATGTTACGAGGTAGGTCACTGGATTAGCACAAAGCCTTACATGCTCGTATCAGCTTTCATCATATTTACATGGACTACATTTCACAAAGAAATGCAAGTAAATCTGAGTAAGCGAAAAGCAGTTTATAATCATCCGTGCAATGAGGATGATGCTATCTGAATGTGCTGCACATGTGCAGCTCGCCATCGCCTGCAGAGCAGCTCAGTGTGTGTGCTAAATTTTTCTTCCCTCGCACCCTCCCCTCCAGAACATTAATTACTGAAGCTGCTGGCGCTCACCTATGTGAGTGAACCAGACCAGGAGACAGAAAGACACATGCACAGAAAGATGCACACACATGAGTAAACACTCATCCCATCAAACAGCAGCTCCATCAAACAGCAATGTGGGAGGATGACGCAGTTTACCGCAAGCAAACAGATACAGACACGAGTAGACACACTCATGCTCCCAGGAGGACACATCGATGGAGAATGAGGCCAGTGGGCCCATGTCTCTCGTCTGTGAGTGACTATACTCATCATCTGAGCTTCGTCTGGGCCAGTATGTGTATGCATGCAATTCACGATTTCTGAAATGGAAAGGAGAAGTTCTTTGCAAATGCTTGTTAAAATAAGATTTCGTTTGGAGGTTTACACCTGCTTTTAGGAACAGGAATACACTCATGCTCCCACTATCAAAACAGAAATCAGCTGGGTACATTTCAATATTTGGGAACTCGGCTTACTATTTAAATGGATAAAACAACTCCGAGTGCTTGGAGACGGGAGGGGAGTGAGAGAACTGCAGAGAGGACGAGTGTTGCTAAGCAGACTGAAAGCTGAGAGAGCCTGTCAGCAAGCCAGCAATGCACTGATATAACTATAGAGAGAAAACACAAAATGGAGACAAAGCACAACCTGCTTTCTTTGCAAGAAATCCCACAGCATCCACTAAAATGCCTTAAAAATACCTGCTGATGCCTGCCATAAACAGCCGTGACTAGATACGCTTTACAAAATCCAGCAATAATTCAGCATGAATCCATTTTACTTTATTATTTTCAATGCCTTTAAAAAAAACACTCTTTTCCCTTGAAAACAAGTCTATGGGTGTCTGAATGTTTTACTGCTAGATCTGGAAAGGCTTCACTCAGACCTTGTGTGGAAGTATTGATCAACACCTTGTTTACCTGTGCTTTAACAGAGGACGCTGCTCTGCTGTAATATGGACTGCAGTAAATGTCGGTGCTTGGTTGGCTGTCAATGTCTGTAGTGAGGCCAGAGAGGCCGGAGCAAGGAAAAAGAAGGAGGAAAGAATTGAAAGAAAGAGAGAAGGTAAGGAGACATATGCATGATACAGCCACTGCGCTACAAAGAGAAGGCTCCACCTGGCCAAAACGCCCCGCAGGGTAAAATCTATCACAGACACATGGAAAAGAGGCTGTTAAATCCAAACAGGCCCTGGGTACTCTGACTATTCTGCAGGGAGCTCAGGTCTCATTCATATTACATGCAGGCGCTTGTTTGAAGCTTCCACCGCTCCTCTCTGCATGGCCAGCTCCGATACGTTGTCCAGGCCCCTTGGTCTCAACTGTCTCCACCTCACACAACACACACAGACCCCGTGATGCAAATCCACCAGCAACCATAACACAACCTACCGGTACTGTTTTCCATTCACAGACTTGCTAAATTAAGTTCTGAATCTGAATTATTAGGAAAACGCTAAACTTCCCATGAAATTGTGTTAGGTAAATCTCATTACGGTTGAGTCAGAGTTACACAAACGCACCTGGGTGAAGATCAAACAAACTGAGTGAGAAACCAGGACAGTGATAAATCTCTGTCCTGGCTCCACTGTGACGCTGATGAGTGGAGAGCAGACCGCAGGACGGATGAAGCACTGTGACTCACACTGCAGGACAGGGCTGGCATGGTGAGGGGAGGAAGCAGCTGATGGTAGTTGTGATTTGTGTACCTAACTGGACAACCCTTTGACCGCTTTGATTCCAGACAGTGACATCGGCATCTGCACATCATCAAGTGTTTCATCTCTCTGAATGGAGCTATCATCCTATGGCACACGTTTAATGATGCAAGGACAAAATTGGAAGTCTCAAAATAAACCTTTCTGCTTCTATGATACTTGTTATACTTAAATGAGACAGGTTGTTGGTCTGCCAAGACAGCTGACAGAAAATAGCAACCCAGCCAAAATTTTTCATCATTAGACTGAGAGCTAAATTTCTTCCCTCAATATGAGTCATAATTACGAAAGAACTACTATGCATAGGGCATCATTTGGGACCAGGATGTGTCTCAGCCAGTTAATTTAGGTGGCGATGACAAATAAAATGTCTGGCACTACTAAGTGCACATCATAGGAATTGGTTTAACTGTAAACCACAGGGCAACACTGCACTCTCTGAAGGATAAAGTCAAGGGTAATAACTGTGAAGGCCAAGTTTCTGGAACACTGAGGCCATTTTAACTATTAGCTGCAGCAAATCCTGAAACAATGCTGAAAACACAAATTAGATCTTCATATAGTTTGCATGGTCAAACACTCAGGACACTTTGTTGCATAAGAACAGCAATGGAGAAATGTATTACATTAGCTCCAATGAATGGACATCAAAGCACAGTCACCACTTTCAGCGTATGTGGCCAATTACATAGCTGAAGTACACTAAAAAAAATGTATATATTTTATTTAGAAAGTTAATTATTTGTCTGAAAGTGAAATACTTTGCTGATTATCTGCTGCTTAGATTGTGTTTTGTGGCACTGAGTGTTGAGGATCCAGAGGAAATCCATATATCTTCTATTATCAAGAAATCCATATATCTTGTATTATCAGGATCTAGAGGAGCTGGTATGAACCCCTGAAGGGCATGAGGCAAAGAAGACGGCATGTTTGCATGTGCGTCTGCCTTAGGAAGTATCAGTGAGACAAATTATTCCCCTGAGTGGCATTTATGCAGCTGGGAATAGCAGTGAGATAAACACTTCAGCATTTGGAAGCGCAGGAACAACAGACCAGGTTAAAAATGCCACTTGTTTCACCCTCACTCATGCAACCTCCTTCCTGGTTTCTAACCTTACAGTCCTGTCAGAACATCATTCAGTCCCTAATGAAGGATTAACAACTGTGTTGGTGGATTTTGAAGCTACTAAAGCAGAGATGAGGCCGAAAAGTTAGACTTTGTAGTGATCCAAGCTCGGAAGGTCTGTATCTTGGAGGGTTTTTTCTTTTTCCCGTCTAGACTTAAGGTCAAAACTCACAAAAGGGCATAGCGATGCTTAACCTGGCTGCTACTGCATGCAGATTTTCAGCATGTGTGGCCACAGTCTTTCAACGAATGTGAAAACTATTCTCAAACAACGCAAGAAGAATCACTGCCATATGAAAATCATGAGCCATTACTATATAGGCAAATAAATTACCATCAAAGAAGAGAGACAGGGATTTATTTAAAAGTGCAGGCTGCTTTTTTTTTACCCCATTTCCCCATGTTTGCAACATGCATAATTGATCAATGTGATGGCTGAGCCTAATGTGTTGTGGATGTGCTTTGTTGCAACCCAGCAGGAACCAATGACAAACCTTTGATGTTTTGTGTTATCTCCTCGTCTGGGAGACTTAAGTTGTGAGAAAAAATATGAAAATTGGAAGTTTAAATGCGAGTGTTAGCTGTGTATATGGTCATCCTATGGAACGCACTGGTTTCCTGCATTTATAGCTTCACTAATCACCATTCCCACAGGAGAGGCGGCACAGCAGAGCCTTTCAAATGCAAACGTACTCTCCCTGCTTGCACACAAGATGCACATGCTGGCAGCCTCTCATAGCCCCTTAACAGTATACCTCCCGGTACACCCTGCCCCCACCAGGCACACAACCTGCTCCTCTGACCGTCCCCCAGGGAAACAGACAGCGGACAGTTAATCTTCTCATCAACACACCAGTTAATATACCAAGACCCCTCCTTATTCTAGTCTCGTGCAAAACAACAGAGAGAAACACATTGTTTCAAGCTGCTTTCTCCAACAGTCTTGCTTACACTTATAGTTCACTACAAACCACACTTTTCCCACTTGTTCCCACCCCCATTCTCCTTGGAAGCAACATACTGGTTTAATGCCCTGAGGGCCTAAACATGTGAACATCCAAACAGAATGTAAGTCCAGGGCACTCTCGAAGCCTGTAGTACACGTACTTAGGAGCAGTTTAGCCAGTTTGTTTAGTCTGTGTAACTGTTGTAGATACAGAGGGGCTCCTCCTCTGCTGCATGCTGGTATGCACAACTCATTTCACTACCATGGCAGCACATCATCTTCATCCTCTGGTGTTGATGTGGGTAACAGTGACAACTACCAAGCTAGGAAATATTCACCAGCTAACCACTTTAAAAACTAAATGTAATGTAGAGGATAGGCTGTGAGCCAGTGAAGATCTATGCTATGAAATGTGTGGTGAAATGAGCCGGTGGTGAGGAGTGTGACCATGTGATGCCTAAAACCTGACAAGATTATCTGGAATTCCTCCAGAGTGCTGCAATGCTATTATAGCTCTGTAATACTGGCACTGACCTGATGGTGACATACCAGAGGCCCCTCAACTCAGCTCCTCCTACCTAGTGGGGCCCCCTTTAGCCCTTTACAACAGCCAGCAAACATTGGCCAATGCATGGCTGGTTGTGCATAGTGAACATAAACACTCCTCTACCAAACTACATAGAAGTGTCATAAATTGTAGGTTATTCTTTCAAAGCAGCTGTGTATCCAGAATGAATAGATAATTGTTTTTCTGAACATGCACAGACATAGAAATATGTGTATGGGTGTCTTGAGCTTTAGCTGGGGACATGCAAGCCAGAAGGCATGTGATTGGCTAACCAAGAGGGATGTTACAGGACAGATTTGTGGTTCAACTCAGGTCTTACGGAGGTTAATTTTCAACTCTGAGAAAAAGAAAGCTGGGCCCCAAGCCCCCTGTAACAATCACATAGATGCAGACAAGAACTGTTTCATTGGAAACCTCCAGAGTGTAGAGTAGAAACAACATCCAGATCCACCTGTAACAAACTTGTACCCGCTCCTATCATAGCATTTCAATTTCTTCCTCACCCTTGACTTATGAGCTCAGTTTCCCCTACAGTGACCCAGGTAGGGATGCCCTTATCTTTTCATACAAAACCCCAACCACTTCAACTTGTCTGAGGTTTTAAAGAAAGATGAACAGTAGAAACAGAGGTGAGGTTAATTTAGGAGACAGGCACTTATGTAATGCCAGTTGTGACCACCGTTTCTTTTTTCCTACTTACTCAGTTTCCTCCTCCTTTGTTAGTCAATGTCCTCCTCTTTTCAGTGTCCATGTCACCAGCAACTCACCACATCCATCAAGGTTGAAAACCTGGTCGATGGCCAGTGGCCTTTCCTCCCACCCACCTCACAAGCCCACACAAGTGGTCTTATTGCTTATGTAACAATCGACTTATTGGGTCATTTGGCTGCTTACTTTGTTACAGCTTGCTGATTGGGGCCGGGGGGGTTTGACTACATAGATACAAGTGGGTAAAAAAAAAAAAGAACGGCAACATTTACACGAAGGAGATAATGATGAAGATTGAATGTAAAGATGCAAGACAATAAAACAAACATAACAAGAGAAGAAAGCTGATTAAAGATGGACAGGAAGGAGTAAAAGATAGCAACGTGAATGATTAGCATGTCGGCCTAAATCTAATTAGATACAGCCAATAAGAATGACTGACAAACAGGCAGACAGACAGACCAGACAGTTCAGGAGCCAGCCAGAAAGTGCAGCTGCACTGCTCTGTGGTAATGAAGTCACTGGTTTCCAAATAGCAAATAGGGGAAGCCAGAGAGATGCAGCTGTCTGCCGTCTGTGCCGCAGCCACTGTGTCAGCCCGACTGGGGAGACAGACAGAGGAAGACTGTTCTCTCCGTCTGACACTTCTGACTCTGGGCCAGCACAATGCTACAAACAAGGCTGAGGCAAATAAGCAACACATGTTCACAATGTCCGGATTGTGCTCACCAGGGTTACGAGACACACCTAAAGTATTAACATATCTCTTTCTAGTTTAACCCCAAAGACTCTAATTAATGCTTTTTTGCATATTTATGTAACAAAACCAAAAATAAAGCACTTCACTCATTTATCAAAACTTCTTTACCATTTTATAACTTTTTTTAAAATGACATTAAACATATACATCTCATTATCGAAAAGTACTAATTACCAGATATTTTGTAATCTCCTGCTTTCATCTATATGTGATGACACGCGTGAGGTTTTACAAGGTGATGGATGTCATCATTGAATCTGAAGTTTTGTTACTTCCTGTCTTCTTAGAAAAGAGAAAAAAAGGCCCACTGAAATGACAACACCTGATGTCTCAGTCTAAAGTTTAGCTGACTGCAGCAAGCCATGTAGAAAAAATGGGACTCATTGTTCAATTAGTACTAAAATAATGTCTATGATAAGGAATCAGCTCATTGCAGTCTGTTTGCGGCGTCTGTCTAGCGAGCTTCGTTTACACAGCAGGGATCTGTAGACAGGGCGGCAAGGCCTCCAGGCACAAGGTGCTGTTTATAGAGCGCAAGTCCTGGAGTTTTTAAATGCTCCTTCTCAAACCAAACACTCCTAACAGGATATGGGACTAGTAACCATTGGAGAAAGTAAGAGAAAAAAAAAGATTTCCAGAAGGCTCCCCTTGTTTGTGTATCTTCGCTTCTCTTGCAGGTACCAGGGCTCTCTGGTAAAACTGAACCGCTTGTAAATGTGCACATTGACAGTGTGTGTGTAAATAAGGGCTCATGGGAAAATGCTCGGTGTTCGGGGTTAGATCAACACACTAAAGCCAGCCATCTTTCTTAAAAGCATGTGCGACTACATAAGCTGCCTGGCTGGCCTTCCACTAACATCCACTGGGATGTGGAAAGTATGAGTCACACAGCTAACGCAGTGAAGGCGGCTGGACACAGAGAGTCTGGAGGATGTTCAGGGTGAGAGACATGTCCGTCTGCTTCACTTCCCGTTCAGTCAAACACACTTTCATTACACAAATACACAAACAGAGAGTGGTTGTACTCTAAGGGGAACCACTGCGTTCTGAGTGAAGCGGGACACTGCAGTGTAACCTTGTGCTCTTGCTGCCAACCTTTCACACACTCATACATCCGCTTTGTCAGGAGTGGACTGAAGGGACATCCTCTTCTTACACCAAGAATCACCTGCTTCCCAGAGATTTCTATGCAATTATCTTTCCAGGAATTTGTCCATCTGTGACTTTGTATGACTGCTTTCACAAAACAGCCGTTATATACATTCTCACCATCTCGAATGAAGCCAAATCCCCCCACAAATACCAGAGAAAGGTAAAATCTAGTCACTATCACAGAAAAAACAAGAGTGGAAATCACCTCAGAGAAAAGACGGCACCTCAAATAATGGTGAGACACAGGCTCCAGAGAACCTAGCAACGTGTGAGACTGAAACACAAAGATGTGTCATACTAGCCTCCAGTTATCTACTCATTACACGCACACAGCTGCAATGTCTCACACATAAAAAACAGAATTCAGGACTCATCATCCACCTTGACATTATGTATATTTTAGTGCCTGTGGTCTGTCCGTTGCTGTTTACCTTGTGTATATGTGTTTCCACTGTAGTATTAAACCATCTATGCCTCTGTCTGCATCATCCAGGATGCATAGCTTAAACTAAGACAGAACAGTTGGGAAGAGGTGGGACAGGAATGCAGTTAATTGCATTTTCATCACCTGACGCACCAACTTAACCACTCTGAGAAAAAAAAAACTTAATTTCCTTACATCCTTAAACATTTTGTACGTTACGTTTTGGACAACACCTGCGGTCTCTTTCTGTACTCCACAGTGTCACACATATGCAGCATACACACATACATACAGTAAAAGCGAGGCTTGTGGTTTTTACTTTGGACTCCAGGAAAAATCTGCCTTGTGCATCCAAGTGTGAACAAACCGCACCAAAGAGATAAACAACAACCCCACCTTCACCCAGAAAACAATACAGGAGGGGTGGTCCACTGAGGTGAACGGGAGGTCAGGAGACATAAACCACTTAATGGCAGGCAAAGAACCTAAAGCTTTTAGTCTACCAAATGTCCACCCTTCTATAGACCTGCTGGCCCTGCAGCTTTGATGATATATTGACGTGATTTTTTTCCTCTTTTTACTCATCATTAAAATAAAAAGAAAGAGTGAAACCATCACAGTAGCAGTAATGAAATGAAGCCATTTCAATTTCTTGTGCCTGCAGGTGAAGGGTCTTGGAAAAATGGCCTCTACAATGTTTAAACATTTTTTTTCTTCCGAGAGGCAACATTTTTCTTTTTTTGGTTCAGGTTGCTAAGCAACTTCTCACAGGATTTAGAAATCAATGATCAAATGGCTCAAAGCGCCTCATTTCACTGACACTGTCGCCATCTAAAACTGGAGTTTGGGTCTCTACCTCAGCATTCATTTATTGAATGACATTCCCACTGGCCTCCAGTAGAACTGAAAAGACAAACGATGCTCATCCTCCTAAGCTGGGTCTAACCTCCTCTGATCAGACCTGGCCAGGCGGTGTCACCACCTGTCCAAGGCCTCAGACAACAACAGGTCATTACGGGCTTAAGAAAACGCTCGGCGTAACAAACTACAAAACAACACATGGAAAAGCACCACAACAGGAAAGAAAATACATAAACATGCTTTACCATCAAAGTGATCAGTAAGAAGTTTACTTACTTTGTCCAGTGACATCTTGAGCTGATAGTGGAACTTCTCTTTGACCTCATCCAGCAGCAGCTTGAACTTGGGCTCCTCAGGGGTCCCCTGGTACTTTCTGGCAAGCTGCAGGTAGCAGGGCCACTTGGCTGAGTCAAAGCCCCAGTGGCAGGTCCTCTTATCAGGTGACTTATGTGAATGCATGACAAACTTTTGTGGTGAAAAGAGCAACTGGCACTCAACACACTGGATGCAGGGTGCCTCAGGCTGGGTGTAGAACTGGGGCACAAAGAGACCTTGGCACTTCCCCAGACACTGGTGCTCCACCTGGAAGCTGGCTTCACTCTCCTTCAGCAGGCCCTGGGCCGACAGCTTACCGGTGGGATCGGCGGGTAAGGCTGCCCCGGGACGCAGCAGAGCGTTGCACAGCCGCTGTGCATCCGTCAGCGTAATGAGGCCGCAGGAAGGTGCGTTGAATGGCAAGATGCCGAGCACCTTGAGGATGTGCAGCTGCTCGGCGTCACAGCGCGAGCAGTAGACGTAGAGCTCGTCGCACACGGTGTTGATCTGCTGCAGAGAGAAGTCGCGGAGCACGGAGTTGAGAACCTGAGGCAGGCAGAGTCGTTTCTCACCCCCTACAACGAAGCAAGAGATGGACTCTCCTTCTAGCAGCGAGTGGGTGAGTTCAGTGGAACTGTCACAGGGAACCAGCAGAGGGCCTCCTCCCAAAACAGGAGGGGAGGGAAGGGGTGGCATGCCGGCAGGAGAATGCTCATGGCCTGTACGGGCTGAGAAGGCTGCTGGGCCCCCAAGAGAGCTCTGGCTGCTGAGGGTGAACTGGGCCAGTGTGTGTTTAAGCCCAGGACTCAGGTCCAGGGCTTTAGTAGAGCCCATTATGTGCAGTTCGGCCCGCCCCTCCACATCCATGTCAGCATCGTGGTGCATATCCTCCGTCTGCTCCCTCTTCACCTTGGGAGTTTTAGAGAGGGAATCCAAGCTGCGCCGCTCCAGGTTGATCTCTGCCATCACTCGCTTCTTGATGGGTGCATCTTCCATTCGCTCTCTGTACAGCCGTTTCATGTTGCCCTTGAACGAGGTCAGGTCTTTGAAAGCGGTTTTCAAACTGGTCTGGGTGCTGGCCATTTCTGAGCTTGAAGTTACTGCTGCGTTTATCTGCTCCTCTTTTGTGTGTTCTTGTTTTCCCCACGTCTTTTTTCCACCAAGCCTCCTGTTCACATGACACAAATCCTCTGGTAGCTGGACGCACACATGATGGCAGGTTACTGAAGTTTTATACGTTCTGATCTGCTGCCTAAGGATGAGAAGAAACAGGAATTTAGAAAAGGTGCAAACCAAAGAAAAAGGAAATCATGTATACACCGGCTAAATTATTGATTTCCTTTGCAGTATAAGGGTAAACCAAAGTAATCGAAAAGTGCTAAGCATCTTGGAACACCTATAAAGAGCATAAATGCTTTACGTCATCCCTGTTTGGGCCAGAAGAGATCAATGACTCTCAGTAGGACTCTCAGTAGGTCTGTGAAACAAATTGTCCATTACCATACTTCACACAAACACAAGGCGTTTCTTAGCTCTTGCAAGTGAACCCGGGACAAAGGTTTTTGAACAAACTGCAGCACAGAGTGAGAGTTTTAACAAGTGAAACCAGTTGACCAGTTTTTTTGTCATTACATTGTTAAATGGAAGGCAGCTACAGACAAAAAACCCCGCTCCACTTTGCAAATGAAAGTGTCCTTCCCCGGCCACACTGCGCCGTGCCCCCTCCGGTCTGCTTACCCCACGCTGACCCCATCAGCTCCGCCAAAAACAATTGATAAAAGCTCCAACAGCAGCCGTCCTTACAGGCATGCAGCGCCGTGGGAAGAGGTGCTTCCCCTGCTTACTCTCGGGTTTTACCAGCCGTAATAAGATAAACAAAAGTAACCCAGCATACATAGTTCATGGTGGCTGCTAAATGCAACACAAACCAGGCTTTAATCAGACAGTTCGCGTAGAAATGAGCTAATCCAAGAGGACAGTTTGGCTTTGGAAAAAATCATAAAATAAACATGTTATTTAAAAAGCAGTATGTCCCATTTGCTTCTTTTTTTCCGCTGCGGAGCAAACCTCCAGCTCTTTCCGAAATGGGTTCATGTTCGTGGGCGATATTTTAATAGATTTACCAACGTGGGCCGATTAAAAGATAGCAAGATTTATGTACACCGCATATCACATCACCGACCAATAAATGAGGATCTACAGGGAGCCACCTTCTCCCTCAGCTTGCTCCGGGACTCGGGTTTTGGATGTTAAAATCTTCAGTCACATCGTTTTATTTCTACAAAAAAAAACCAAATGCTTCGCTCAATAGCACATATTTATCCAATAAATATCTCAGTCATTTGTAAAAGTCGCTTCGTTTGTCACCCCCTCCACTTCTGGTATCCTTTTTTTTTTTTGCTGCAAGGACACCGCGTATCCCTCCTACCCCTCCTCCTCTTCCTCCAGTCTGAAGCTTGCCTCCTCTGCTGGCTCGGCACTGGTATGCAGACAGTGCTGATAATGACATTCACTGTCTACGCTACAGTCTGGTCTGTGAAGGTCTGTGGCCGTTGTGCACAAGCCGATTTGGAGCGGGCACGTTCGGGGTTTCCTGCCGCGGTGTGTCGAGTAAGCACATGGGTCAAAATCACATTAAATAGGAAATTAAATATTCAGCATTTAAGCGTAGTGGTTGTACTAACTGTTTTGGCTTGTCTTTAACTAAGCTATGTGTAAATGTTCACGATTTGAGAGGAAATCGGTTGGAACCTGATACGTTGGCTAGCGACCCGTTACACACATAGCAATAAAACGGTCTAAGTAGGCTGAGTTATCTCGGTTCTTACGGCAAAACGGGAGATGGTAGAGCAGTCTGACCTGGTTCGGTCCAGACTGCACATGCTGACAAACAAGCAGGGTCGGACAGAGGGGGTAACCCCTCACTTTATTAGGGCAAATTAACCCTGCATAGTGACCGATAAGCAGGTTAACCGAAAGCGCTAGTATTACGGCAGGCTAACCCCCTGATAGAAAGCGATACGGCAGGCTAAAGCAGATTAGCTTCGCCCCCTCCGTTTGTTGCTACTGAACGCAGGAATTTCAACGTTTTATCACATACTAGGATTCTCAACAATTACCTCTTTTTAACCGCTCCATTTTAAAACAAAAAACCCAACTCCATCACTTTTAAGTGGGGACACTTGCCTGAACGCGGTGTCGGTCGTCCTCTCTCGCTCGGGGTCTTCTCAGTACTGGAGAAGCCTGGCGGACCGTCAACATACAGCTAGAGGCTCCACTCACAGCCCCGTAACGTCACACTGCACACGGGCTGAGAGGCGGAGACGTCACCCGGCTGACGGAAACTATGCGGGGGTGTCTCTCGTCTGTCTGTCTGTCTGTCTGTCTGTCTGTCTGTCTCGCACGGCTCGAGACGTGCGTTTCCTCCAGCAGCAGGTGAAGCTGGGAGCAGAGACAGAAGGCAGGTCGGCAGGAGGAGGTGGGGAAAAAACGCGGCTCTGTTAAACACGCACAGCTGCAGCTCGACATATTTCTTTTATTGTAATAATGAACTTATAAACGGTCACAGCAGGTAGATTAAAGAACATTCTTTGTTATTTTTAATTCCTTTTCATTAAAGATTTAATATATTCTAATTAAATATGTATAAACATGTAATCGTTTTTATTATTATTATTGCGTTTAGTCTTTTGTATGCTACTCCCACCACCACTATAAATATAACAGAAACATAGAAAACTCAAATCTGAAATATAAAGTTATTTTTAGAGAACTAGTATATTCCAATAAAAAATACTTTTTTTGGAAATAAAAAAAACATGTCAAGTGAAACACAGCAGTATAAAATTGTGATATCTCCTAAATTTATATAGTTTATTTGCTTGAAAAGCATTGGTATGGCTTAAGAATATACATAACATTACTGTTGACTCGAACCTTTAACAAAGAAGTTGCCACATATCAAATCATATTTAAATTTTCTTTTTATTCATTGGAGAATTCAGTTTCACTGCTTTTTGTGGTGATTTTTTTTACTGTTTATACCTCCTTGGCTATAAAATAAGTAATAGCAACAATACATTTTAAAGCAAGTGTGATAAAAAAAAAAGAATGATTAAAGTTCATTTTTAAAATACACTTTTTTGTCATTGTAATGACTCACATGTTGCCAGACTTTCACTTTGCAGATGGTGTCAAGTGGGACTGTTTTTGCTGGAGGGGTTAGAAAAACATGCACGCTTATTTTTGCAGACATTCACGACTATTTACTAAAAAAGAAGTGTCTTACATGCTTACATTGGATGATATAAATATTTATCAAAGCTTGCCAATTTTTGTTACATCTTGGTAAGTATTTCTTTCTCAGCTTTTAAAATACTCTTAATGAAAAGTGGAGAAAACTGCTGATCATGTTTGCAGACAATTTACTGGATGATCAGAAGTTAAAATCTGCAAACGTTTAGGAAAACAGGACATAAAGTTGATGTTTTAATTAGCATTTTTTTAAACCATTTGTGTTTCTCAAGTGATTAAATCCAATAGGAAAATAACATTTAGCAACTAGCTGAATACCCTCCACATCTTTGCATAAACAACACTACGATTAACACAAAACCCATGTAAGGCTGTGTGTTGAATCAGGGTTTGGTCTGACCCAGCTGAGCTGCTATGAAAACATGGTGGACAGCAGGGAAGAGGGGTGTTGGGAGCTTTAAAGGAACAGTGTGTAAAAATCACTCATGTCTGGTGGTCTAACTTGGAAAACGAACCATCTGAAATGCCACTCTTTAGCAACAAAATGCATACATAACACTTATTTAAATGACCTGTATCACACTGAAAAACTTTATTTTCATCACAGATTTTCACCCTATAAGAGCAGCATCAATGACAATGAAAATTTTGTGCAAAGGGACAAGCAACATCTTTAACTTAGCATTTACATACATTTCCAAAGTCACTTATTGAATATCACATTAATGTGTTTTATTATTACAATGACGGTTTACATTTTCAGTGTGTTTTCCTCAGAGTAATCAATACACCCTTAGATGTTTTCTTTTTTTCTTACCAAAACTTTCATCAGCATGGGCTTTCAGTTGAAAAACTTTAATCACATTTTAAAAGTATTTCCAGCCTTTTTCTTTTCATATTCAGATCTCACAGCCTGCTCTTCATTAAGCTGTGTGCCTGATTATTTTGGGCTTGAGTCCTGTTTTAGATGATTTGTATTGACATGGCCTTGGTTGACATTTGCTGCGGGAACTGACATGACAGTTTTATCTATCTCGCAGTCTGTCCGTGGAGTTCAGAGAAAAAAACAAGAGGATAAAAGCAGACGAACTCAAAGGCAAAAGGCTCCCAAAGGTCCCCTCCCCCGCTCTTTATACCAACCTGTCCTCCACAAACGGTCAAGAGGTCGTCCCATAGGCCTATTATCCTCTTAGAGATGTGAGGTGTTAGTAAAATCTAAGTATTGGATCATAAATTAAATCTTATCGATGAAAAATCTTGGTTTTTCCTCACAGTGAAACTTTTTACATATCTTGTTCTCTTGAGTCTGCACACAGGAAAGCTTTTTTATTGTTTGCTCACTTTAGAATTTGTAATCTTTGGTTATCGTTCTCTGTCGACATGGGCCGGCGTTTTCTCAGCTGGAGCGCACCCTGACTGGCTGGCTGACCCACAGTCTGATGTCACACGTCTGTGAGAGCCGAGAAGCTTGATAAAGCTTTGATAAACAACACAGTTGGCTGTTTCGCCGCAGCCTCTCTCTGGCTCACTCTCTGACAGCAAGGTCAGCAGTTGTATTATGAGAGCAGATGTGCACACACCCTGTCCAGCCCCAGAGAACAACAAGAGGGACATTGATTTTCCTGTAATAACATCAGTCTGTATACTGCAGGGAGTAAATTAATCTCATATGTGCAATAATGTGACCTGCACTGATTGTTCATCAGGGGTTTGAAGCAAAAAGCTGAGGGATGAGGAGGTCGGCGATGGGGGAGCTTGGACGTGTAGACAAAGTGTGGTCGACCGGCGCATTGATAAGACTCTGCATTAGCCTGAGTCTGTCTAACTGTTATTGGACTTAGTACTAAGTGGACCCCAGAGGCAAAGACATTGCAGCTGTTTTCATACATCTTGTTTGGATCAATGGAAGATATTGAAATGTGTCCTGAGTTGTTCAGTGGATGTATGTGTAATGTTGAAGTAATGATGCTTGCAGAAGTGGTGGTCTGGGCTTGTACACCTTTACCAGAGTCAGAGGTGACAGAAGATTTTCTGCTCTGTGATGAGTAGCAGCTGGTTGTATCAGGTGCAGCCACACTGATAGCAAGGATCACATTTTCAACCTTTTAACTCCTGATACATTTAAAGTTTAGTTTTTCTAAAGTATCACTACATAAAAGGTTACGAGACTGTAGCTTTTATGTGTCATCTTCACCAGACTCAACTGACCTACATAAGATTCAGATTCTTCATCCAAAAAACACCAGTGACATTAATTCTGACACTGGTGCAAAATATTACCTCATTTATCCTGCTTCTAGTTTTACGATCACTATTTTACAGATAGTTTTAAAAAAGGGAAAATCCTGGTGTCAGACTTGATTCTCAGTATCAGTAATCAGAGTGGCTTCTCGGAGGTGATGCTGCTTTAAATGATGTCAGAGCACACACAAGTAGAAATAATGCACTAGTTAGAGTTATTATTAGAAAAAAAGCCTTTGATAATGCCAAACCAAGTTTGCACCGTACAGAGTGCATTTAAAGGCAGAAAGGAACGTGACAGATCATGCAGGGGCTTTCCAAATGACATGACCCACATTTGTAACTGTGACTGCAAAGCTTTTTTCAGGTGCTTATTTTGACTTCTTTTCCCCTCATCTTTTACTTTGTTAAGGTGAGGTTGGATAGTTTTTTCTTTGCTTTCAAAGTATGTGTATTTTCTTCTTTATTGTAAGCTGCAGGAGCACGCCACTTGTCAGTACCTCTCATTTTCACAAGACAGAGTTGTTCTGCAAGTGATGGTCACACATATCAAATGTGTGCTAATGAAAGTGATGCATCTCTTCCATAGTTTCAACACACCTCTGCTGTTGTATCACCATCACTGAAGCAGCATTCCCCCAATCTGCAGCCAGCTTACTGGCACATGCTGTGCATCGCTCCATAACGAGTGCCACTATGTAGCACAAGTACAGCTGTATCAAGTAGATCCACCTTAAATTGCAGTGTGTGTTTTATTAAGAGATTGTATTTAGCACCAAGTATGAGTCTTGTGCTGCTTAATTAATCCCTTTAGGGACAGACTGAAACACCCAACAAGATAACTGCAATTAGAACAGGATGTTTTTCCTCAGTTCTTCCTTCGTTTTACATCATTAATTATACAAGGTTAGTCCTCCCAGAATCTTCCACAGTCATTGCGCCTGGGGAGGTGTACCCCTGTTCTCCACCAGAAAGGGCACAGGAACAATGTCAAACACACCGCCATGGGAATACAGCATTATGCAAAGACATTTATCCTCATACTGCGTGCAGCAATGCTGCGTTCATCTCGTGTGGACATACAGTGGGAGTAATTTTCCATAAAATCTGGTTCAATCCAGACAATATACAACAGTTTAATGGAGCAGGATGTGGAATAAGCCTCACACAATGGGTTTCTATCCACCATTGTGCAAGTTATTGCAACGCACAAATCAATCCATTTTATTATTTTTAACACATCATTTCTGTGGTCCTTTTTTTTCAACTTTTAAACACTCAGCACTGTGCGAGTGCACAGAGGGAGCGCTGCTGTGTCGATGACCTTTTCACCCCAGGGGGAGGACAAGGCCCCTCTAAAAGCCTGGCAGGAGTCATGTGACCAGCGGAGACACATGCGGCCAGAGCGGGCCAGAACAACAGCTCAAGTTTAACACATCCAGTCTAATTCCCTTCACTCTAAGATGCCAGTGTGTGGAAGAGTGCAGGTTTGGTCCCTGCAGTAAAAGCATCAGATGGTAGAAACTGTGCTGCATGAAACAAAAACAACAAAAATATACAGTTTTAATGCATTGAGATCCAGGGAATTTGCTGAATAAGTGGAGAGTTTACTTAAAAAAACTGTGATCACAAATCTTTACTATCAACTTAAACACTGTAAGGATTTCCATAAATGTTATGCACATGCTCATTATTCCCAAGTCTAATTTATATGCTTGATTTCAACCCAAAAACATTCAAATCTTTGTTCTTGTAAAAATGTCCACATGGGATATATGATGGAAGAGAAAATCTCTCATCCCGCCTGGTTATACAAACACTCCCCAAACTCCCACACATCCCTGCCCAGTCGATTTCAAGGACAAAATCCCAACAATACATGATTTTATAGTCCTTTGAGAAAAGAACACAATATAGATACAACTTCTGGGCATGATTTTGAAAACATCTCCATGAACACAGAGAGAAAGTTAGAAGGATAAAACATCGCTAGCAGCTTCTTAACTCATCACACTGTGCATGTATAAAGAGATCATAGATTTCTGAGTAAAGTGCATTCCTGGAGCACGAGGAATATTTTGCTCTCAGAAAACAAAATACACAAGGCCAAAAAACTGCTAGATCTGTCGTTCCCGAGGTGTCTGAAGAGTACCCACATTTGTCATGGATGGATATTTGATATGAGACTGTGAAAGTGTGAAAATGTGCCAGACTCGAAGCCTCATGTTGTCAGCCTGTAACAACCGATTGAAAGTGTGAAAAGATGGGCTTACAGGGAGTCTGTCACCACGATCACTCACAGGAAACGTCGCTTTGCTGTATGATCCTTTGACTTCTACCAGCAAGATGGTTAAAAATGTTCACTGTAATGTAACCAAACCACATGCTTTACAGGCTGTTATTCATCTGCTTTACTGTGTATCCGTCTACAAAAATGTCAGACACATCTTTAAATACGAGACCCATAACAAAATAACCAACTTTATGTAGTTTCAGAAGACAATTGGTTGTTTGCATAGTGGCACATAGATTTAGATTACCTCCCCTCCTCCTTAACCAAGTTCATCAGGGTGCTGTAGGATCTTTGCTGCAGGATGCCAGATATTTTTTTTATAATTTCTTCAGTAATTTAACTTTAAAAAAACAAAATAAAGAACAAAAATAAAAAATCCCATGTCTTTGAATTTTGCACCTCATGGTTTCTGAAGGGATCGAAGGCTTATTCAAGCAGCTTTCCATCAGCTACAGCTGCAATGTTGGAAACGGTACCATGCCGACATCTTAAGACTGTGACCGTGGTAACACATTATACCTCTGAAATACTGTTTGTCTTGGGTTATAGTTAACAGTGACATCATTTTGATTAAAAAAAAAGAAAAAAGGTTATCCATAATTGAAGCAGTCTGGGGATTTAACAGTAACACAAATCTTCCCTTGCTGTACCCAGGGGTAAGCTTAAGTCAAGTTTTTCCCTGGCAGAGTTAAACACTAAAAGGCAGCTAAAACCATGCCGGCACCTGAAGGAGACTGCTACCATGGGAATACTTTCAACAATATCATTATTTTGAGAGGAAATACATTAAAAGAGAGCTTCTACCAGAAGTGTCCATTTTGTCAGAAAAAAATCAGGTTTCATACACTTAACATGAAAGCCCTTTACTGATGCGCTTCCTGCAATAAATAATCTGTTTTTCCGGGATTTTATAGCGAGAGGAAACTTGATATAAGGACAAATCCTTTTATTCAATTATTATTCATGTGTTTCTTTGCATGTGTTTGATAAAGGAAGATTGGCCCAGTTAACTTGTGTCTTTTATAAGCAGATAAACATGTAAATCAAGATAATTTGCATAAATTACCTCTTTGAATAATTTGTTCCGATCATGTGACATATGCAGAGTTGTTCTTAAAAAGTTCAACAAAAGCTTGATACTCCTAGAAAGACACAAACACATTACCACAAGGAGAGAAATAAAATGTTTATTTTACCATCTGTGTTTTTTTCTTTCAACACTAATAATAACGTCCTGTGGATGGTAAACATCCACAAAACAATACAAACAATAGTGTTTCCATTGGGTTCCCCCAGTAACATTTTGGAATCAATGTAGTGTTAAAAAAAGAATCAAAATTAAATCTGATTCAACAAAAGAGTAACAAAGTGTAACAGATGATGGATCCTCCACTGAGCATGTGAGCCCAAAAACATGCTCCGAACAGGGAGGCTGATCCATTCAAAGTGGAGAGACAATCTTCAGGGGTTTTTGTGTGCTTTCCAGCAGTTTGGTAAATTGCATTAACCAGAAAGTGAGACGTGGGCTGCATGTGGTGAAAAGGGAGCAGATAACAGTTTTAAAGCCACATGTCAGGACCAAAATTGCACCGTGTTGTGGGTTTGGACCTCTTACCGTGTTCTTATTTCAAGAATCAGTGTTTGGATTCATAACAAAAAATAAACCAATGGAATGGGAAAGAAATACAACAAAAGATAACAGTAAAGGTTTTTAGAAAGGCATAATATTAAAAATACAGAAAAAAATCTGAAGATATAAATTCTATGACAGCAAATCTTTCTTTATGTATACTGTACCATCTAATACGTACCAGCAAGACATTTTTCAGAAAAATGTTTTTGGTCCAGTGTGAATGTGTGTCTCATGAAAGGTCTGCACTACAACAATACTCGTGTGCACCAGCAGTCACGTACTTTGTGCTATTCTTTCAGTCCCTTTCCCAGCAGCTCTTTCATTCACAGTTTGAGGGCATTAACTCATTAGTGTTATGCTGCCATTTAGGTTCCTTCATTCTGGGAGAAGGGACCTGATGCAGACTTTTTTTTTTACCAGATGTTGAATATTTACTTAACTCTCTTAGTCAAGCTGGAATATTAACACTTTCATGATAGGTATGATGTTAAATAAAATGAGAAAATATATAATTTTTTATCTTTTCTTCTTTCAAAAGGCTATTGTTATGCTTCTTTTTCTACATAAGGGTAGTCAAGACAAATCTAATTTCAAAATGACGATTAAGATGTCATTTCTGTCCGACTGCGGCTCGAAGCTAAAAAGGCCTTGTCTAATGTTTGTCCTCAATAGTAATTTCTTGTATATACAAATAAAATATGCACTGAAAACACCCCACCGGAAGAAGAGGATGCCCAGACTGTCAGGGGCCATGTCTCTTCTCTCCCACCCCCATGTACAGCAACCTTGGAAGAGCTTTGTCGCCACAGATGAGCGGCCATGATGAGAGAACGGATATCAGTGCAGATTTACATGATATAAAAATAATTAAGAAAGAAGGTAGGTTTAAGGGCAAGTGGTTATAAATGGCAGAGTGTGAGACTGGTTTTGGCAAATAAGCATTCTACTGTGCATGTGGGGCCCTCAGACAGAAGGTTGATGTCGCCAGGTTGTCTCGTAACCATGCAGATTGAAGACACAGAGACGACACGTAAACGTGTGAGAGGGTGTGTGCGCGTGGGTGGTGTTCATGAGCACGATCGTCACGTCTCTCACACACACTCCTCTGCAGACATCAGCAGTGGGTTGATGTACTCAAACCCTTCAAACTCAGACTGGTCGATCTTCTTCACCACATCACTGCGACGAAGGAGAAAATGAAAACGTGTAAAATAAATGACCCCAAAAACTGAATACAGAGCAAATGAGGGGGAGGGGAAGGAGACTTACTCATCGTCAGGCGTGAGCTGAATGGGCTCGTTGGTAAACTGGGCATCGAAGTTGTCCAGTCCAAACTGGCCTGAGATATTGGGCTTAAAGGGAGGGACCACCTGTTTCTGCTCCAGCTGAAATGAAAACAAGGACGTCAGGAAGGAAAAGTTTTTCTTTTCTTTTTTAAAAACAACAAATGATTTGAAAATATAAAAATACATGAATAGGGGTCACGTGTCATCATGGGCCAAACTGGGAGGAATAAACATACATTTTTTCCAAGATAGCAACAACTTTTTAAAAATAGGTTTAATAAAAACCAGCTGCCCCTGATTCAGGCAGTTTTGTATGTATTCCAAGCATGAGATACCAAGATCTCACAAAGAGCTTTAGAGATAATCAGAAAGAGCAAACAATAACGTGATTTTCATTTCTGAATGATGAATGTTGTGAGGTAGGCTGGAAGCAGACATAATAAAGCTTTGCATATACAAATAAACCAGTGGGTATCACACCTGAACACAGTGTACAAGGTGTGGGGATTTTACAGTCCATTATACAGCTCATACATAAATGTGTAGCAGCGATAGATGTCACGATGTGTTAATTTCACTATTACAAGAATAAATTCATCATAAAGATGCCTTAATATTCTCCCTTTCCATAAAAGATTACAACATAAAACTCTGCAGATCTGGGCACAGAATGAAAACAAAGTTTCAGAATAATATGTTGCTGCTGGTGATGCTTTATTTTCACTCCGCGTGAGTTACAGATGAGGATGCATTAGTGGGACAGCACTTCAGGAGAAGAGGTACTTCCTCCAAACAAATCTGTGTGAAATGTTACCGTCACATTTACGTATTTGTAATTATGGACGACATGTCTTACGTGTTCAGCAGCGTTTACGTTGCCCAGTGGGATTTTTATGTGTACTTTCACTGTTCAAACATGATGACTTATGTTCACTGTTCCAGTGCAGTTTGTGCTGAGAACAGCAGCTATTCTGTGGGAAGGACAGCTAGAGTCAAAAGCTAACTACATGATTTTATTCTGCATTTCAAAATCTTTACCTAGATTAAAAAAAAATATTAAAAAAACAGTCATAATGCTGTATCCTCTGTACAGGTATGGTCACCTTTCCAGAAAGAAATCCAGAGTTAAAATCTTCTTTATTTACTTATAAAGAGCAAATTAATTTAATAGGGACTTATTACTTTACTTTGTTTTTATATAATTTTGTTCACTTCTAAATATAGACAAATAAATTTTTCAGACCCATAAACAGTGTTTCTCATTTCTATGATAATAACCTAAGAAAATCCATAATAATGACATCCCAGTAGCAACAAATCCTTTACTGGTGTAAAACTAAAAACAAAATTCGACTGTAATGAAAATTTTTTAATTTTTAACAGTTGTTTTATATCATTATTAAACAATGGAGCAACAATTAGACTTGGTAAAATGTGGGTAGGAGGATTCAGAAACAGTTCTCCAGCATCATTTTCATATTTCACTGATTTTTTTGTAGTTTGTTTGTCATCATATTTATCACAGCACACACCGGTCACGGTACGGACCTCCTCTGTGTTATTTTGGTTGTCTGGAAACTAACGACTGCTCCCCCTGCAGGCCACAGTGTAAATCACAGGGCAAACTTTTGGGATCGTATTCGGAGATGGGGCGGAGGAGAAGTGTAAGCTGATCTGTCCAGACGCTCTGACCGACTACTGGGTCTCTGGTCCAGACCAAACAGGGAAAAAGAGGTCATGTTGATCCCTGCTGAGCTGCACTGTCCGTCTGTCATGCAGCAGCACATGTCTGTCTGCCTTTGGAGATGAAATGTCCCTGGTCCTTGACATGTGAACGGTTTTAAACTTAGTCCTACAAAGGCATCCTGATGTAAATAATTTCAAACAGTGTTATTTGTGCACATTTACATCTACTTTTAAATCTGGAATTTCAAGAGAAAATGTTTTAGCATCCAGTTTCATTATTTATTGTGGTCAGGTTAAATATGTATTTTAATTTTAACTTATCAAATTTGAGGACCTGCATTGTTTTCCACCAACACGATTAAATTCTAGGTGGTTTACCTACTAAATAATGCTCCACAGATAAACATGTGCACTCGTCACCATTTTGCTGCAACAATTTATAATCTTAATTATTTTAATTATACAAGAGGTAAATTAAAAATAATTTGAGATAAATTACTTAGTTTTACAGTCCTGGGGTCATAAAACAGGAAATGTCACTCATGCTTATACATGAAGTCACTCATCGCTGACAGTGAGTACAGGAAGCTTTGGAAATATCTGAGTATTTTTAGTTACAGTTTCAATTTCACTGGTAGTCTTACAAGTAATTTTGAGATGAACAACAAGTGACCAATAGCTATATATGTATAGGCTCTCATGTCAATTTCCTGCACACTGTTCCACATTCATAATTAGACAGGCATTGTTTATAGAGAAAAAATATGCAACCCAAACACATAAAAGTAGTTAAATGTGGTTTTCAGTACGAGTGTCTGAGGCTGCAAACAGCAGCTTAAGAGGAAAAGAAAGCAGCTTCTGATTACCGGAAACTCTGGCTAGTTTGGAGCTTTGCAGGCAAGTAGGACCCAGACAATGGCTGAAATCAGATTTAATTACGAGTTCTTTATGAACATGAATCACAATTCAGACATCCAGAGCTCAACATTTGAGCTCTATATGATGTCTCCTCTCATTTCCTTTCCATCTTTGGCTTTAAGTCTTGTCCTGTGTGTTAGTCATCCTATCTGTTGATGTCAGTCTTCTGTCTCCTTTTGTTTCTGACTTCCTTCTTTCAACAAGGCAACCGCTTCATAGGTTGTGTTCTGACTGCAACCTGAAGTGACCCAAATCAGACTTTTTTTTTTAACCCCTATACGACCTGTATCTGATCTTTGCATAACAGTCTGAATGACGGACCTGATTTTTTTTTTCAAATGCAACCCGGTTCATGTGGTCTTAAATCCGATACGCATCTGATCTTTTGTCATGCGACTTCACTTTGAGCAACCAGGTCGCTTTAATCCATCCTACATGTCACAAATGTACATAAAAGGTTCAGCTGGTCATTCAAAAATGATATAAACTCCTTTTCCCACCACTCTGTACCCACATGTTTCTCTGTACATATGTTGCTGCCTCTGCGCCACAAAATGCCATCTGGCTCTTTTTTTGTAATCTCCTCCTTAAAACGATGCCATTGAAAATGTGCTGGCTGCATAACTTTAAAAGCTATAAGATACGTTCCACTGTTACCATCCATGTTTATTTCTGCAAACACAGAAGTAACATGCATGCTTATTGTCACATTGTTGTGTCTTCTACACATGCAGGATACTTTTGGTGCGCATAAGGTTCCTACTAGACATCACACACAAGTCACATTTCAATAGAAACTGAAAAATCAGATTTCACTTTTTAAAAAAAATCCAAACAGCATTAAGCCATGTGGTCTGGTTGTAGCTATAGCAAATAACAGTCAGCATCTACACCTGCAGGGCATGAGCGTAAGAGGGAGACCCTTCAAGCTTTTAGGTTTGACCTTTACTGTCTACCAGTAGCTCACAATTTTTCTCCAAGTTCAATATATGGATTTATTTTGACCTACCCAGCTGGCATCCATCAGTGCTGACTACATTCATTTAAAATAATGAAAACCATTATAAAGGTTTTATTATGCTGAGGAATGAAGCAAGTAGAAGAAGCTCAGTAAAATATAGAAGATGAAAACTATCACTCACAAGGTCCCAGTCAACGTTTCGGAAGAACGGATGGCCCATGATGTCTGCAAAGCCTGTCTGAGGGTGGCAACCCAGACGGTCTTTGGGATCCTGTGGGAGTGAGGGTGAGAAGAGAGTGAGAGACGGTGGGAGATGACAGCAGGAGAGAGATAACATGTCAAGATAACCAGCAAGGAGGGGAGAAAGGTGAGAATTTGTAAGTGCAGTGCAGATAGATGTGTGGGATCTTAGGGAAGTGAGAAGATGGGAGAATATTTCCACAGCCAGTCAAATAAATATAAAATCTACTTTTTAAATGTCAGGAAAAGAAAATAGTCACTCACTAGATCTGCAGGAAATGACCAGAGTTGCTGATTAGTCTTGAAATGGACATCCATAACATTTCAAAGGCCAACAGTTTAACAAACATTTTTTAAGTAGCACAGTTTCCCCAGAACATCCTTCCCCTCAATACAATGGGTATTCTGACACCAACTAAATATCAATTTTGTAGTGATGTTGTGACCAACTCAGAGAAAACTTATGAACCCAAAGCTTAAAAAAATATTCAGCTACTCTGTAGTTTATTTTTAATGGCTGACCCACATTTATGTATTTGACAGAGCTCCACGCAGGCTCCTGAAATCTGTGTATTTCTGGCAATAAACATGATGAACACGGACTCTTCCAAAGTGAGACTCAACTTGAATGTCTCCGTTAGCAGGGCCTATAATGTATAGTGTAAGAAGAGGTGCAGCTGCCCCTCTCATAGGCTCTTACAGGAAGATTCAACTCTAGCCTAAAAGCATCATATAGTGATGTCAAACAGCAAAGAAAAAAAAAAGGGGGGGGGGGGGAGTAGTGTTTATGCAGAAACAATAAAGGAAAACAAAGATTTATGAAGAATTGAAAGAAGAACCAATAATGTCCAAGTTCACACGCTCTACAGAGGAAAAATTGAGCTCTGGGGCCCCATATAGTACCAGTTTAAAGATTCATACCTAGTTATCTATGGCTCTAATAAACAGAGGAGAGGCAGTGGCTCTAATATGAAAACATACCGTCCAAAAGGTCACCCCACTACACAATATTAAAAATGAAAAAAGGTGAGAGCATCTACTAGCCTACAATATACAACCTCAGAAAGATTTTCATAATAAATTTTGGCTTCAGTTTAAATCTTAATACAGCATGATGTTAAAAAGTAAATTATAATGCAATTTAGAGCAAAGCAAGTAGTAAGGGTGGGGTGGTTTGTTCATAATGTCCATTTCCAAAAAGTCGAGATGCAAATGGAAAAATCCTGAAATGCTGGTTTAAAACAGCAGCAACAGGTCAGTGGGGTATATTTCAGCAGAGAAACCTGTCGCCATTCAAGGGAACATCAGGTTTAGTTACCCTATTCAAACTGAGCAAGATAAAAGGATTTCCTCCTGCTTATTTTGATGATGATGGTTTTCTTTGGAAAACACTTAATTATTCCTGTAACTTTAATAACAGCTGTATCACAGTTCACTCGTGACTCTTTGCTCCAAAAAGACAAAACTTCCCAAAGAGAATCTAAACCGTGTTTTTCTTCTACGTTTATTTTTGTGCTAAATTGAGGTAATTTGTTGAGATTTTTTTATTAATACTGGTATAAACCTATCTACTAACACAATGATTGAGCACAGCAATAACGTTATTCCCAGCAGGAACTGAAACAGTTGAAGATTGATATTGGCCTGCCTAATCCCTGCTTACCTTGTTGAGGAATCCCTTGAGTACACTGGCAGCTTTGACTGACAGCGAGCGGGGGATTCTGATCTGTTTTTCCAATATTACTGTGGGAATGAGAAAGAGAGGGGAAGGGGGTTGCAGAAGAATAAGAGGTTGAAACAGACATGTCTGACACTAATATGACAGAGGTTACTGACACTGCTGCTGTTCGGAGATCAGGGATGATATATTTTACAACGGATGCGACCTTGTTGCTATATTAATCGCTGTTATGATTACAAAGATTTGCTCTGGAAATCCAACTGTAAGAAGACAAATTTTGAGAGTATACTTAATGAAAAAACAAGAAACCACACATACTTTCACACATTCCCCTATAACAGATGGCATGTGCTTGGTGCTAAAAAAAACTAACAAAAGGTGTCAATAAAGAGGTGTCAGATGCTTCTGCACAGGCAGCTTTTCCCACCATGTATCAACTTCAGCAGTGTGATATTTACCTTGAAAGAGGTAGTCTTCTGTGTTCTGGTCTGGGTTGTCAGAGCTGCCAACGATGTCAAAAGGTGACCGGCCTGCCATCATCTCAAACATCAGCACACCCAATGCCCACCAGTCCACACTGAAGCCTGTAGCACGCACACACACACACACACAGTCTATTAGAGATTCTTATTCTAACCTAAAGTAGCAAAGAAAAATACAAAATAAATCTGCAACTAAAACTGAGCACAAGTGCTAAAAATTGTGATTTTTCACTGTATTTCATGGTGTGCTCAAACCGTGAGGAAAAAAACTGGCTTGTGAGTTTGACCTAAATCATAAATACATGAAAAATGTGTTATAACCCCTTATACTCATTGTTCAATCTTTTGTGTTTCCTTTAAAGTTTTGTTTCCCCATTAAAGTAGAAAATAGAGCGAAATGAAAAAAACAAAGCCCTCGGGAAGGGGTGTGTGTGTGCAACTATAAGTGGGTGCGTTCGTAAAGCCTGTCAGTGGGCGGAAGTTAAAAGTTGCAGAACTTGGGAGTCCTGCAGGATGCAGATGGAGCTCAAGAAAACAGTGTTTTGGTTAACAGGTGGTCTCGTCTCTCACTTTGTGTGCATGTACAATGTTTTTAGAAATAATCTTACAGAATTGTATTTTAACTCAACTGTGACAAACATTCCTAAAACATCCTTGTAATGATTGGGTTGTTAAACTGTTAACACTTCAGGACAAAAAGAGTTGACCGTAACTGGCATGCAAAAAGATCCCATGAGAACTAGAAAGAGGCAAGATTATCTCATAGGAATTAAACTGGTTCTTGTGCATTGTTACTATGGAGGACTAGCAATTAGAGTACTCCACACCTTTGCTTTGATTTGTAAGAATCATAATCTCATGTACAACTTAGTGACAATGTGGTTTAACAATGTGTACAACCTGCTAAACTATAGATGAGTCCTGTCAGCTATTTTATTTTAAAATCAGACGGTGTTATGAAAAACTGTAGTTAAAAAAACAGCTGTTGTCATTCAATGTCATTTGAAATAAGTTGGCACAGCAAAATAAAAAAAAAGAAAGAAAAAAACTTGTCGCTATGATACCTATTTGGTTACCAGGGAGCTTAAGATATTTTTATTGCATTGTGTTTGACATATTTTTTGAGACTGAGCACATACGAGTAACTATTGCTTTATATTTAAAGCCGTTTTTTCCTCAGCTCAACAGTGTGTTTTAAATGTGACTTATTAGGGAAATGATACAAGTACCACTGCAAACATTAAAACAATTTTTAATTGGATAGGTGGAACTGGAATTGATATTCAGAATAAGGGCAAAAATAAAAGACTTCCTCTACCTCTACTGAGGGTGGCTATCAACAAGCAATTCTCCATGTGGAGAAATAGGGTGAAAAAATGGAGATATAAAAAATGACAAGAAGTGGACTGAAAATCCGCAGCAACGAGTCTTAGGCAGGGGTGAAACATCGCTCAGAGCCCAGACTTTAACATTACTGAAGCAGGCTGGGATCATCAGCATAACCAATGAAAGAAAAGGCAGCCAATATCCACAGAAGAGTTTCAAAGTGTCCTTCAAGAAGCCTGGCAAACTTTTTTCACATGATTTTATTACACGAAAGCCTGTCTTCAGACAGACACTGTCATAGAATAAAGACATTAAAGGCAAGAGTGTAATACTTGTGATTGAGGGGTGGCTGGTATAAGTGGGTTAACAGGGCTTAGCCCTCCCTGGATGTCTCAGAAAAGATTAAAAAAATAATACATTGACAAATATTTTTTTTAAAAACTGAAAAGGTTGTTCTAATTCTTGATTAACCAACAATACCTGGAACAAAACTAATATTAACACAGAGCTAAATTTAAACAAAAACACCTAATCGTTTAAAAAAGTGCTAATTATTTACAGTCCATGCGGATCAACACAGTTTCACTGGACTCTGCATGATTGACAGGTAGTGTGATACGCCCCCTTCATTTGCTTCTCATTTGGGCTAAATCTGCGCAGCCCCAGCAGGCGAATTTCGGCCAATGACGGATGACTTGACGTGAGCAAAAGAGTTCTGTGGAGCCGAACTCGAAGCAATGGCTGTAACAGCAGGAATCCACCCTGGACGAAGAGGTTTGACTGCGCGTCTGTGGCCGCTCAGTGCTGCAGCATCATGATCCAGCAGTCAAAAGCTCGCTTTGAGAAAGCCTGACACCTAATGTTGTTTGAACTGATAAATTCAAAGCTGTTTTCACACTTTAAGGCCAGTTTCCCCCCAAAACAACTGGATGTCACATGTGAACATTTCCCAATGATCTGCAAAGAGAAACTAAAGGGTGAACTGATCTTATAGGGTGACCTAAATCTTGTATATTGTAATGGGACACTTTTATGTTTAAATGTGGTCCTTTTGGCTCAAAAATATATGTTAGCCCTCCCACTCAGTGTGACCACATGCCGTCACTGCTGCTTTCAAATCAAATCTAATCTATTAAGCAGTTTTTATACACGGGTAGCTGGAATAGCTTACAGTAGCAGCTGCATGTACTAAGCAGCAATATTCATCAGCAATTCCTTCATTTGCTCTAAATTCTGTAGAATATGATCGAGTATTCTCACATGGCCACATATAAGATGCTGTCCAGACTTTAAAGCAAAGGGTTGACTGAAAGCTGCACAAGGTCTGTTCAGTCCAATGCAAACACTTCTATCCTCGCATGCAACTCCTCCAGATAATGTGAAGTGTGCAAATGCGTCGTGACTAATGACACCATAACACAAACTCTAAGGCAGTAGCTTTCTGACCCAGATCCCTCTGCTGCAATCACATTAATGTCAGCAAACCGGTTCAAATGGCAGTGATTTATCAATACTCTGACAGTCATTAAATAAGCTTCCATCAGTGGGATTTTGTGTGCATCACTATGTGTTCTCTGTCTCAGATATTTTCACAGTGGTTTCTGTAACACAACTTTTGTTTGGGTCACTGTAATCCAGTAAAAAGTCCTCACCGCTGTAGTAAATATGCAGCATTATGTAAAAGCCTTATTTGTGCAGAGTGTGTGACTCACAGCCTGGCATCCTCTCCTGTCTGAAACATATTTTAATAAAAATCCCCCTGTGTCATTCCTGCCGTAAACAAGCTGGAAACACGGCCGTTGTGGATTTATCCTCCGTTTAGCCGCGTTAGAGCAGCTTCAGGGAACTTACACTAATGCACAACCGGGGTTTGTGCCTGTTTTATATACTCGAGACACATTAGAGGAAATAAAAACACCATTATGAGTCAGATCTGACCTGGCAGAATATTAAGTGATGTGACTCATTCAGTCAGCAAACAACAAAATCGTGAAACTGAACATCATAACAACAAAATCATGAGCTCTCACTTCTTTTTCTTCTTGTGTATATCCACCGAAGTTGTTATTTTATTCCTCTTTAAGGTTTTTTTTTCTTATTGATTACAACTACTACTTCTACTTAATTACAACCACAACAAACATACAGTATTAATATCCCCAATACAGAGCAACACTGTACAGTTTATTATTATTACTCCTATTACAATCTTTATTAAACTCGATAAAACACTTTGACATCACGCCCAAGTGGTCAGCAGCACAAAATAATAAACAGTATAAAGATATTTATATCTGATGCAATAACAACAAAGTTTGCCGTCACCGTTCCCACAGAGATTTTCACACACTGTACCTTCGAGTGCTGAAAAACATTACAGTCATTATGGTTATCCATATAGTTATTTATATTTTTATGTAATTGATGCTGGTTTAGGGCTTTTCTCCTGGTAAAGTTGTAAATCCAGCAGGCTAATGACGTTGCAGGTAAAAAAGTGGCGATGTGTGAGAGGTGTGAGCATTGATGTTAGGTGAGCTGAAGTTTCCTTCCATGTGTACGCTGTTATAACCCACTCCTCCTTTTGTTGTCATCCTGCTGCAGGCAAAGAGATGATCGAGATGTACTTTGACTTCCGTCTGTTCCGCCTTTGGAAGAGCCGCCAGCACTCCAAGCTGCTGGATTACGATGACCTCATGTGACCTTGCTGGGTATTCTGTTGGCTTGTCAGCCGGTTACCGCGAGTCTGAGCCCACTGGTGTGCCATGACTGGGTGTTTGGTTCGAGGGGCCCTCTCCTCCTGAGCGACTGCTGGCTCTGTGCTAAAGCTTGAGTGGCAGCAGAGTCGGGGTGGGGTTTTTTTTTTTGCTATTATTAGCCCTTCTGAAGCGGCAGGACGCAGCTTTGTAGAATCACCCAGCGGAGTCCTTTTTCACCCCTTTCCACTTTTTGTCAGGAAAAGAGAAAGAAAGGGACGGAAAAAAGGAAGAAAAGTGACTCCTCATGCTAACCTAAATGTGTCAAAGATGCTGACTAGTGTTAGATTTCTGAGATGAGGCCTGATGTTATATATGAGTGACAGCAGAGAACAGAAAGAGCTCCTCACCAACTGAGGATGAGGATGATGATGATGGTTTTTTTTCTTGCCTTGCCTTTAGCCAACCTATCTACTGTTTTAAGATGGAGGCTTATAGGATGGAACTACATTTCCTATCAGGTGTAAACGTTATTTGTAATGGAAGTAGAGCTTATATGTAAATAAAGTTCTTATTAGAAAACATTAGAAAATAGTTTTCCAACATCTCTCCATGCTATCATGTGGAAGTCATATTAAAATGATAATAGCTGTCTGGTTATTTTTATCTAAAATCAATGTATTAGTATTTCGTACAGACTGTTGTATTAACTCAGGTTGAATCCTTTGTTTTCTACTTAGATATTTAGAAATGAACTCGCTGTTCAACATACTGTAGATCAGATCTGAAGGCCTTCATGCTCCACACCAGAACATTATGACCATCTGGGACGCTGCGTCTTCCCCTGAGTGTGAAGATGGGAGCTGTTCTGCGTTTGTGTGGTCCATCAGCTCAGCTGTAGCCACATCTACAGATGCAGCTGTGCATGTTTCATAGCATTAAAGCATTACTGGAGGCTGCTGAGCCAGCTTTAGCAACTTTTTCTTGAGCTGCTGGTTTGCAGGTGCCTTTATTTTAGTACCTGTGTGTGTTTGCGTTGCATGTGTTGGTCAGAAGCCTATTTGCTAACCTGTAGAGAGATCGTAGATGAAACTCTTTACAAAGACTTTATGAGCACTAACATACAGTGTGTAACATATAAATGTTTGGTATTTATCATTTTACTCGCCTTTCTGAACTTGAATCACACGAAGTAGCAATAGTCGAGGCATATTTTCTTTGCATTACTTCAACATTTCCTTCAGTGAGCTGAGAAAATAAGTACTTTGCTAACATGAAGATAATAGACTTTAGATGTACTCTGGAGATTTAGAGTTGCACTTCTTTACAGTTGGGGGTTATACTTCTTAAATAAAACAGAACAGCATGTCCTATATTTCCCACAGCTGTGTCTTCTCCTTAGGACCCCTCAGCTAAATAAACACCTGCATCTTTTAAACTTTTCTGGTGCAGGCTTTGAATTTAAAGTAAACCCTGTTTTTACTCTATTTTATAACAGAATAACTATTTTATGTTGGCGTAACAACTGTAGAAAGCCCCTCTTAAAGCCACACCGTTATATCGTAGCTTGGCTTGTTTCTAACAGGAAAGAGGCCGGTGTTGCTGCATGCTACACCTCTGGCATAACCTGTAATAATTTAAAAAGTAGCTCAATTTTCTGAAGCAAGGTCTTACCGCAGTGCGTTGCAGGGTTGCAGATACACTTAAAAACTGCATAAAAGGTTTTGGGCAAACAAAGCGGAGTATTGTTAAAAAGTGCTGTTTTCAAACTTTTCTCTACTAGCTGAACTGCTGGTGTTGGTACTGAATAAGCAGAGTCAGACAGGATGAGTGACATTAACATTGCTTAATCTCAGGCCTTTTTGCTGAGGTGGCTATGTCCTCCATCATACACCCTCCTCTTCCTCCTGCAGCTACGCAGCTGTAGCATAAATGTCTTCACAAAGGTAGAAAACAATGAGGATGGAGTCGAGACTTTTTTTAACCTCTTCATTTCTATCTGGACGGATTCCTGTGAACTGATGATTATTATTATTTGGATAGAAATGGAAATGAAAGCCTGTTTCAGGGAAGCTATTTCTGCACCACTAAGTGACTCAAGACACATCAGTCATCCGCCAATGCTTCCTCACTTCACATTCAGGCTTTCCAGCATCATAAGTGTTTGCTTTGTGGCCATGGTGACTGCTCCTTTCCACTGCTTAGTCACATCACATCATGTGTTGTGCCATCTGATGATCCATGCAAGATCCAGGTCAGATGAACTGGAAGAAGACCGCAGTACCGAGGCCAGCGGAGGTGTTAGCCTGTGGCACGTGGATGGATACCTCCACTCTTCATCTTAAAGGACAACACCGTCACACCTGAAATATCTCCATAAGGCCAGTGGAAATGTAAATATTAGTGTGATTGGTAACAGTTTTATGAAATGTTTAAGGCTTTGTACTGAGGGTAATAACCCCAGCTACAGCAGGAAGTGTAATAAATGGCATCTTTTTTGCCGTTTAACTGAAGGATTAATACGCTGGATAGAAATGAAAGTTTGTGTTTTTGTTTGCAACTCTAACACTTCTGCTCACACTTCCCCCTGTTCTCCTAACTTTATGTAAAATGTGCCGTTTCCACATTTCTAATCTCATCTGTTTTAAATACGATGTCGGGTTGTGGCACTTTGATGCCTTTGTTAAAGGTTTTTAATTCCTCTGTGACTTAACATGGAGGATTTATTAATTGTTATTTTCAATATTTTTTAAACATTAGACTAAACCTTTAAAGTCTTATTTTGTGTGTACGGACATACATATGAGATATATAATGTCCTTTAATTATTTGTTTACTGTGTGAGGACAGGTCCTGCTTTTTTGTTTTTATTTATGTACAATGTGAAAGAATATTTTAAAATGTGTGCAGAATTCACAGTGACGGCCTGAAATTAATCTGAAAACATAGATACTTGTCATCTCAGGCTATCCTCACATTAGCAACCAAACAGATCACACGTGAAGGCTCATGATCATATCTGGCATCTAATTGTTACAAAATGGCAACTGTCTACGAGCAACGTTAACACCAAATAATGTTTATGAGATCTCTGAAATAGGTCTTGCTGAAAACCCTTTTCGCTTTACACGTGAAAGGGGGAAAAGGATCCACTTTTGTTTTATCTACTTGTCAAAGTCCATTTACACACTTCACTGGAAAGCCAGAGTTATGCTGAATAATTTATTTTAATGCTGAATAAGAGTCTTTAAGCTCTAGTTTCTCCTTAAATCTGTTGCTAACCAGGACACAACACTATCCAGAGGCTGTGCTCACAGAGGAAGCTTACCTGTGTGAAAACTCGATACGCCCACATAACGTACTGAAAACCTGAATACGAATACATGTACAACAGCTTCAGTGTACAGTACATGCATACACACATAGACTTATATATATGGTTTAGAATCACAGATTGAGATAGTAAAAATCTGTTTTGAAAGTTAGAATAAACAGCAAATTTGTCTTTCAGATAGTTTGACTCACTTTAGTGTGTGAATGTGAACAGTGAGTTGATTTTAGCAGATGTAACGGGTACAAGCTGACCTCAGGCGGTAAGCGGGGTGGAAGAATACAGCAGGTCAGTGTTGTCGCTGTGCTCATAAATGCTACATTTTAAAAATACTGAACTTCTAATTGTCATTTATATGTGGTTTTACTTATTGTGTCACTCTGAAATATGAAATGCAGCTTATTCAAGTTGTTGAAATGTGTGATCATTGTTCCAGAAACAATTAAATCGTGTGTCTGTGTTTCCCAGAAATGGTAAATAGCATTTGTTAATTTAGCAAACTTGCTTTTAGTTTTTTGGTTGGTTGTTTTGTTGTTTTACGTATGCTGAACTGAATATGTTTGTCTCATGTTGCTTTCAGGTGAATAGCACACAAGTGGTGCAAAGTGAGGCCCAAAACACAATACATCAGCCATCCAATAACTAGTTTATATGCTCAGTTAAAGATAAAAGTCAGCTTCACACAAACGCTATCTTCAAATGGTCTCACATGATTTCTTATGAATATGTAGTTTATCATTGTTAAAGCTGGATTTCATGAATATAATGTAGTCACAATTAGAAGGTGGATAGGTCACTGAGCTCTTATTTTCTGTGGAATGCAGTTCTCTAATATTCATTTATATTAATTCATTACCAGCTTTTTTATTTAGTCTATTCAAACAACAGACATTAATATGCATTATAGAATGAGTCATGAAAATAAATGTAGTCATTTGCTTTAAAACTGTTAAAATGTACAACTCAATCCATTATGGGTTTCATTTTGCAACCTGTTGGTCCAAATCTAAGGGCCATCCTGTAAACTGTCAATCATTTTCAGGGTTAACTCACCTATACTTTAACCTGCCTGTTGTTTTAACTGTCTGTCTATATTCAGATCTGCCATTTAGCATTTCTTACTCCCAATTCTCATCCCTTGTACCTGTTTTCATGGCATGGAGGGATTATTGTGCAATTTATTCATCACTTCTTTGGTTTTGTGAGATCTTTGCTGTCATTTCTGCTCAGTGACTTCGAGGTGGGATCTGACCGAAAGAAGTGTGGTCATGGTTTTCCTTTCCTTTTATTTGTTTAAATATCACCTGCTGTAGCAATATACAGTCTTGTAACATCTCTGTGTGATTATATTCATTTGAAAATGTGTATGTATAATATGAACCCTTGTTGGAGGTATTGTATTAGTCTGAAATGTTTTGTGATGGTATTAATCATTGATTTGCTATGTTGTAGGGGATGGACAGAGTAAAGTGTGCTCACTACATGGCTCCTTTACATTCTGCTGCAGTGCATTGGTGCACTCACACTGCTCAGACAAGTTGTGTGCTTGAGTGAAGGTCAGACCCAACAGCACTGCATTCCTCCTCAATGCATTTCACTGCATCTCAAGTCAGAACATTTAATCCCAGTGGGTTTAAATGCTAGATTAATTGTACTTTTATTTCTCCAGCTTGAAGGATGTCTAAGGCATTTTCTCATCACGTAGAAAAAAAGATCATTTCTTTGCCGCTGTAGACATCCATTAGCTGTTGAACAAGCTGTGCAAATTCTCCCTGAGGATGTAATCAGAAACGTACCTCTCAGGCTCATACAAAGGACTGCACTAATAACATGATGAAGAGCTCAAGTTACTTAAAAAAAGATAAATAACATTGGCAACATTTACATGAGGTTTGATTTTGATTTAGGTTTTTATTCGAAATTAAAACTGTGTAAATGTTTTTTTTTGTGGTGATTTTAGATGCTTTGCTTTATTTCTTCTTCTTTGAGGTAAAGCACATCTTTAGCATACTGTTGTCATCAACATTCAACACTATAGGGGTCACTTTTTGGCCCACTTTACCAAATTCCTGGAGAAACAAATATAAGGCATTTACGGGTAATTTATAGTGATTAGCATAGTTGCTAACTTGCTAACATGCTTTGATCCATCTGAAGTTATGGGTGCAGATGAATCCATTTACAAAGCAGGAATTTAAGCAAGAAAAGCCCAAATTTAATTTCAGCTCTGTGTTTTTCATTTTATTTACATTTTAATGTTTAAATAGCTTTAGTTTTGAATATTTAACCCAACTATCTGGTGAAGGGTAGGCAGCACAGTGAGACTTTTGGTTTTAAACAGATTATCACAAGGCTAGAGAAGCTGAAGGTGTTTAAAGGCTGCAGAGATGCAGTATCGGGTGGTTATTCTCTGTGCTCTGAACCTGCTGGGAGAAGATATAATCACTGGGTTGTATGTTAACACAAAAAAATATTGATTAGCATAGCTTTCAGATTTAAAAAATAATGATTGTAAATGAGCATTGCAGGTAATGTTTGTTTAAAGGAGCCATGCAGGGACTCACACAGGGAGAGCCTTGGCAATCTCTCATGTGCAGGCTTTGAAATGGAGGACAAACCTCAGGCACAGAATCATAACTCAGATGTCAAGAGACTTTAAATGAGCTTCTCTATTCATATCAGCACAGATTTATTTCAGTGGAGCTGACCGAGCCAGCGCCACACACAGTTTAGCTTGTCATGCCGGCTTATTCAAGCAGTTACTTCCATTTCCTCAAAACATAATTAGACAAATCAAGTGATTGATCCTGGCCTCTTCGCTCCTGTTGTTTTCCAAGCAAAACTGTGCTGAGGACAGAACACAGCTTAAATTAATAATAAGCAGAGTTGTGTCCTCCCCGCTGCTTCTTGCCAGTTTCCATGAGGACTGCCAGGGCTCAGTTGGGAGCCTGATTGGGTTTGATGAGGATGATGGACTGATGCTGCTTTGATAACCATGAAATTTCCAGTCAGGCTGTGATTGTATTTTGAGGAGGGTGGAGAATAATGTGTTTATGTAATGTCTGTTTCAATTTGCATAAAATTCTGACTGAGCATAATATTTTGAAATAGCTTTTTTAGACAAATGCAGTAGAGTCTAGGAGAGTGATAAATGTTGCAATAAGACAATAGAATTAATGTGTATTGATATAATGAAAGGAATGACAAAGATAACCTTACTGTAGAGCTGGTGATTTTTATACTAATAAAATTAACTGTGAACTGTGTTAATAGCTTCATTGATTTTCAGGAAGACCTGCAGAGATGAGAAAATAAAAAAATCTTAATGATTTGATATGTTTATATATGTATGTATATATATGATGTGTGTGTGTATAAATATATACATATATATACATATATGTATATATATGTATAATATATATATATATATATATATATATATATATATATGAGAGAGAGAGAGAGACTTTAAAGGTAGAGAGGGTGTCTGTCTCCCACACACCGGGAGCTGGTTCCGTTAGAGATAGCTGAATGCTCCCCATCCCATCGTTTTTATTTTCTTAAAGACTCTGGGAACCACAAGTAGACCTGCAGTCTGAGAGCGAAGCGCTCTGTGTGGAACCAAGAGATCTTTCATATATAATGGAGCTTGGTCATGAAGCGCTTTATATGTGAGGGGAATTTTTAACTCTATCCTAAATTTAACAGGAAGCCAATGAAGAGATGCTAAAACTGGAGAAATATGATCTCTTCTGCTAGTTCTCATCAGAACCCTCGATGCAGCATTTTGGATCATCTGGAAACTTTTCAGGACATATTTGGGACAGCTCATAAGCTAACAAGGAATTACAGTAGTGCAATCTGGAAGTAACAAGATCATTATCTAACTTTTCTGCATCACTCTGAGACAATTTACTAAATTATTATAACTTGTTTTAAAAGCAAGCCTAAGGACAAATCCTTCTGAAGAATAACTCCAAGATTCCACACTGTAGTACTGGAAGCCAAATTACTGCCTAAGTTTTTCAGGTCCAAATACAACAACCTTAGTCTTGTCTGAGTTTAAAAGAAAAGAATTATGTCTTTAAGACATCTTTGTAATCTAACAGATTAATTTCATCAGGCTTAATGGATAAGTAAATCTGAGTATCATCAGAACCCAGATGAACTCCACGACTTAGTTTGTGAGGAAGACTTGTCATTTATATTAACAAACTGAAATCTATCAAATAAATATGACTTAAACCAACTTAGTGTGCTGCCTTTAATACCAATAACATGTTCCAGTCTCTGTAGCAGAATGTTGTGATCAATAGTGTCAAATGCAGCACTGAGATCTAATAAGATAAGAACAGACAGGAGTCCTTTATCTGAGGCCAAGAGAAGTAACTTTCACCTGTGCTGTTTCTGCGCTATGATGAGCTCTAAATCTCAAATGAAATTAAAAGCCTGATTGGAAAAAAGTCTTTCATGTAAACGTAGCATAGTGATTAGCATTGCAGCCACTCAGCAAGAGGGTCACCAGTTCAAACCTTGGGTGAGGGTAGGCTTGAACATTGGACTTTCTGTGTGGAGTGTGGATATTCACCCTGTATGCATAGGTTCCCTCTGGGGACTCCAGCTTCCACCCACCTGTTCAAAGACATGTGCTAAGCTAATTAACTGATCACTTCTCAGATGTAAGTCCCTTTCGATAGTGTCTGCCACATGACTGTAGAACAGCGAACGTCAACTGCCGGCCCCCCGGCCACACCTGGCCCACCAGAACTTTTCATCCGGCCCCCAGAATATCACTGAACTCAGATATACTGCTGGTTATCTGTGTCAAATAAACCAAACGCCCTCTGAAAAGTTTGTGACATAGCATGCTTCAATTAAAAATGATGATCTAATTGTTTTTGTTTTTTAACATTTATTTCCATGTTCCATTAATATTTATTTTAACAAAAATCTTTACTTGAACACAACTACGCTAAAGTGCGCATCCTGATGCCATAAACATAAAACACCAATAAAGTCTAGCGATACACATAAGCATTTTTTCAAATGATAATAAAAGTGACAGGCCTTTTTGCTAATCAAAAGGCTTATGCACAAACAGTCCTCCAAACTCTGGTTTGACAGTCTGTTCCGTTCATGCGTTTTTATGGAGTTCATTTTTGAGAACGCAG
>JBAMHV010000008.1:17708569-17725525 GCA_037177535.1 Pseudomugil gertrudae
TATATATATCCTCACACACAATTTCCTCAGGTGGAGCACTGACATAAAGTCATGTCTGCATTTCCAACTAGAAAAACATTCAGAGAGTGCAGACCTCTTGCAAACTTATTATTTTCTCACGCTAGATTTACAGAAAATGGCTGTATCTTGCAATTATAAAGAATCCTTTGAAACATTCCTGGATCCAGACGGTGATCTGGATCACCTCCAAAATGTAATAATTTCTTCGTTGTCCCATTTGGAAACTTTCCTGAAAATGTAATAAGAATTGGTTCATAACTTTGAGTTATCCTGTTCATAGACAAACAAACAGACAAACTGTCCTGAAGACATAGCCTCCACTCCCTGGCGAAGATAATCAATAAAACAATGGTAGCCAGTAAATATTTCTGTAGGGCTGCTGTGACATTAAAATCCAGGAAGCTGGGTCTTCAACA
Source organism: Pseudomugil gertrudae (assembly GCA_037177535.1). Classification (NCBI taxonomy): domain Eukaryota; kingdom Metazoa; phylum Chordata; class Actinopteri; order Atheriniformes; family Pseudomugilidae; genus Pseudomugil; species Pseudomugil gertrudae. The sequence continues at coordinate 17,709,007 of JBAMHV010000008.1, forward strand.
TCCACTTTAAAACATGCTTGTAATATGCAATATGCAATATGTCAGCTTGATATTAGCAGCTGTGTGTGCAACGAGCTTAGCTGCTTAGCAGTTATTTATTTTAATAAAATAAAATAATGGTAACTCCATCAGACTGACATTCATTGCATGTGTTCATAAGAAGAATGCCACATTTACTGGACAATTTTCATGAACTGACTTTTCCATTAAGTTGTTAAACTAGCACCAGACTATTTGTTTACTGGTCTAGAGGTTAAAAGGAGCTCTAAAAATGCAGATCATTTAACATTTACAACCTGTAGCAAAAATCTATGGCTTCAAGTCACTCAAAATTAAATTCGCTCATAACTGTTTGAGTGCAAAAAAGAAAAGAAAATAAACAACCTTATAGTAGTGGATGAGATGGAGACAGACTGACACGGACCTAAAGCTGTGTGAGTCAGAGGCAAGTCGTAGGCTACAGACAAGAAGCTCGTTAACTGGCAGACCTGGCGGCCCCCTGCGGCACAGTCATATCCTCTCCCCGACACCCCCACTACAAATCCATCCTTTGACTTCACAGTGGCATCTTCTGCACTTTTGACCTGGCACCTCTGATTTGATTAAAACGCTACATTAACTCCAGCGTCCTATCCACTACCCTCAGGTTACATGCTTATACACATACAGCCTGTCAATCAAATGTTGCATATGACCCATCATAGACAACTCTCCACTCATCAGCATCTGATTTAACCCTGACCTCCAGATGTCATCAAGTTGTACAGTTATTTGTCAACTGAACTACGCTTAAACAGGGAAGTCAACTAGCCAAAGGGCTCAACGATAGACATTAACAGTGGAAGTACAGTAGTGTTGTTTGCACAGGTCACTGCAACATTAAACATATGTTGGCATACCTCTGTGCTGTAGACAGTATCAGGCTCCTTGTAAACAAAAATAGACTGGAGTAAATAATGCATAGAGGGAAAATAAGTCAAATGGAACTAAAAGCAACAAGGTGGATTTTTATGATGATGGTAAACATCATCTTAACATGCTATTTAAACATTTATGGTAATAATTACCTATTAAAACTATATAATATCAAACAATGACATATTGTATACGTTTTTAACTGTTCACTTTAAAATTAAGGTTGGGAGGCAAGGATTAAAAGAGTAAAATGAGAAAACTAATTTAAATTAAACATTAAAAGCAAGTATGCATTCTTATTTCTTGTTAAGAATGGTACAGTAGACCCAAAAAAAAAATTAAAGAGAAAAGTCTCACCATTAAAAAATCCACTAACTAGAAAAATTTACCAACATTAAAGACAGATTTTGTTTCTGCAAAAAGATATTTGCATGTACAATTATAATATCATGTAACAGCAATTACTGATACTTATCTGATAAAACCTCACTTTTGTGGTTGTCAAATCAGGTCATTTGAGTTGCTAAGACCCACCAACGATGATTTTTGACTCTGGTGGGGTCTAACAAACTGTCCCTTAATGACCAGAAGTTAAGCATACAGTAATGCTGCCAACAGGACTTTTCACAGAAAAGACGTGAGTGGACAATCATGAGAGCAAAGTATTGAGGATAACGGGCCTGACTCACTAATAGCATGAATTATCCTGCAGCCTTAACAGTACAACTACATTATTGGAGTAAAATGCCCAAAATGTTTATATGCTACTATAAATAATGCCTGCATAAAAGGCAACAAGGCTCACCATGTATGATGAGCTCTGAGTCTTTGTTTAGGTCGTAGAGGCGCAGAGCTTCCTCCAACTCCAGCTGAGAGGACACAGTGCAGGGATCACCTGGCAGGAGAGGAGATACCCAACGTCATTCAGTATTCACACAAACAAAAGAAACCAATAGGAAGTAGAAACCAGGGGTTGATTAATATTTTGTGCAGTAAAAATCTTGCTTAAAATACTCCAACTTTATTTGTACAAATAAATGATTCTGTAAGTAATAAATTTCCTTTCCTTTCAAAACATTAACCAGCAAACATACCAATATTCATAAAATGTTATCAGTGTGTAAAAATTAAATGTGAGAAATTAATACTTCACTTTAACATGATGCAACTAAAAACATCTAAAGATTTCAACTTTAAGTGTGGGAAATCAGTATAACCAGAATTTTCCCTTGCAATAAACACAAGGTTTGCAAATAATTCTGCATCATATCTTTTTTATCTAAATCCTCTAGTCAAATCACCTACACAATTACACTTTAATACCATCACAATTTGCAATTAAAACCCACTCCAGCCAGAAATCACAATAAAACAACAATGGTGCTTGATCAGCAAGACACTTGTCATGTAAACAAAAATAAGAAATAAAGAGAAAGAAAGAATATATTTTCCCAAAGCAGACAGTTGTTTTAACTACCGGTAGGTGACGTTGCCCAGGCAGTTCGGCCTGCTTCAGTTAAGTGCAGTTTGAACACAAACTAAACAATTTGGAAGAGCAAAATTTTTCAGAAAATCTCACCCAATTAGACAAAGTCTCCCAGACTATCCTGGTTTGAATGTCCCTTTATCTAAAGAACTAAATTGAACAATACTCAATGTTGTTTAGAGTTGGCATTGTAAACTGCTGTACTGTACATAATGTACAGAAAATTTACTTTCACTTGCTCCATAATAAAGGCACATACCCAAGAGTCAGGCAACTTAGATCACTGGTTCTTTATTAGTTTTGCACTTCCAGCATCTAATCACGATCAAAAACTTCTAAAAGTATGACTAGCACAGGAGCAGAATCTATGACATTTAGTGTTTATATACAATTGTATGCTGTGGGTGGATGTTGAACTAGTGGGTGGACTGTGACAATCAGGAAGTCAGAGTTTTTGTTTCAGGAACAGGTATATTGTTTGTCAGTTCATATCAGGATCAGAGACACAAAAGGAAACTTTACACTGCATGCAACACAGCTATTTCCTGATTAATTATAGCAGCTTAATTTAGGTTGTCAATAATGTGGTTAACTGTGTACACAGTTTCCCAAAACATAATGTCTGCTTTCATAAGCAGTCTAAAACCCCCAAAATATTAACTTTACAGGTTGCCTCATCAAATTTATTCTTGTTTAAGTTTCCACAAAATATAATAAAAGCATTTAAAGACACAGACACAGATGTAAGCACAATCCAGCATGCTGTAAACAAAGTCTCTCATTAAGTACAAAATAACAGTCCACTGCATGTAAAAGCACACACTCCGTTGCAGCTGAAGCTTCTCATCGACCATGCGCCTTAACCTGATGAAAAATAACTTTTTTTCTTGTTCTTGCAGCCTCGAAAGCAAGAACAAAGTTCTCACAACTAGTGGAGTATGTAACAAGCTAGCAAGCTAGTTCATTTTTAAGGGATACAACATGGATGCAGAACATGTATGACTTGTGTTCTGCATCATCGATTCTTACTGACAGACGTATCCGATATATAGAGCTGATTTGTTATCTTCTTACCCCTCTGTTTACCAAACACAGACTCGTCTTAAAGCATCTTTTCTGCAGCTTCATGGCTGATCGCAGAAAATGTATTGGATCAGAGTTCTTCCACCAGGTGTGCTGCACAGTGTGAGACATTTCTGAACACTGATGCTCCACTTTGCCAAAATACATGCCTGTTTTATTTTTGACACTTGAAAACCTCATTAATCTGGAACAGAGTGGACTGTCAGGCTGGAAGTCAGTCGATGAAATACCATACGTTCTCTTTATATAAATCTTGTAGTCCTCACGTGATCGAGTCAACTTGTGAATCCAGTTGTGGCAGAGATGCTGTGGTCTGAAACATTGGTCCCAAACAGAAAGCTCAGCATAGCTCCAAAGAGCTTTTGCAGGGCTTTAGCAATGCTTGCCTGTTTGGTGGAACCAAAGGGAGACCTCACTGGGAGGTTTTCCAAACCAATATTTCACAGTGAATGTGAGAAAAAAAAAGGCTTTCTTTGTGTTTATAGTCTTAATATTTATATTATTCTTATGGATTAAATCAAAATGTATATTTAAATGTTAATTTTTTATCAGATGTTTCAGCTGAAGTGATGTGATTAATATTGATTTCCAAAAATGTTTAATAAAAATTGTGAAAATCAGTGTAATTCAGAATAGGTAGCTGCATTTATGTGGTCTCTATGTATAGAATCTTTGAAGAGACAGTTAGCTCCAAACAGAGCATTTAATAAAGACCACCAGGCAGCTTTTATCACTGACACATGCTAATGAACCCAGTAATTGTACGCAGGAAGCTACAAGTGGGAGCTGATCCAAGTGTAATGAGTTTTGACAGGCTGACCTTATCCTGAGTCAAAAGATGTGATGGCTCCATCTTTTCTATGACACCATTACTGCTGCCTGACTAACTGTCTGACACAATTGAACAGGAGTGCTCTATATCTTCTGGACAGAAAAGACGGAGCATTACCTTAAAGCAAAGACATCTGAGCATGTGTTTATATTAGCACGTGGCTCTACCAAAGGCAATTTAATCAGTGGCCTCTAAATTTGCAATCAAACTTTGTTTCAAGTACACAAATGTTCCCTCTGGGTTAAATTTTAATACAAGCCATCAGGGTCACTTTCTCATTGTTCTTTATGTGAAAATGCTGCAGTAAAGTGCCAACATACCTTCCTCATCAATCCACTTCATGGTGAAGAGCTGGTCATTGTCCATGGAGCACATGTCCTTTACCTCTCCGTACAGACCCTCATATGAAATGGATGGTTCAAAATGTGTGATCATGATGTCCCTGTGGAAAATATGTAAAAGCAAGTTACTGTACGGATTATTTCAAAAGCTACAAGGTCTATTGACTCACTTTTTAATCTGCCTGATAAAGTTGTATTTTGGTTCATTCATTCAATTGTTAATCATTCACATTTTAAAATGAACAGCATGACATGAAAGTGTTACCTGATAATAAAACAATATGATTGTTCAAACCGTTGAGAAAAAAGATAATGGCATTAAATCAGAACTTTTTGTCAGTAAATGAAAAAGAAAAATACATTATTGATAATAAAAAAAAATACTAGGCACTGTAACATCTATAAAGCTGCAAAAAAACAAACACGTTTTTAAAAATGTGATAATTGCTAACCCGATGAAAAAACTATGTCAAGATGTTACACATAAACATGTAGTTCAAACTACTTCAATATTTGCCTCTCTGTGCAGCAACCAAAGGACTCTGGAGAATGCCAGACATTTTTAGAGAAAAAAAGTTTGAAGGTTTTTACAAAGGAACTTGCTCTATTGGAGTCACAGTCTTACAGTCTGTCACATTTATGTGTTTATTCATCTGTGCAACATGACATGGGTGTGAAAAAGAGCAAAAACAAGAGGAAGAAATGCCCGGAAAGGAAGTATAATGAATCAGATTTAGGTTCTGTTGGTACTGTTATTGTGACTACTGTGGCCCACTGTTCATAACCATTTTCACACATCAGCTGCATCTTGGAGGCTAAAAAAAAACAATGTTCTTGGTAACCCGTTACTGATCCTCTTCAGCTATTCACAGATGCCAAACGGAAGAAGCTCAGCTCTGCATTGATTTGTGCTAACAGAGTCAACTTGACTTATTTATAAAGCCCTTTAAAACAACTGTCGTTGTAAACAAAGTGCTGTATATAATCAACCAAAAACAATAAAATAAAGTGAACAATAAACAGGAGTCAGATGAGTGGTGTCAATGTTGCTGGTTAGAGCGATGGCTTCTTACAATAAAGACTTTATGAATGCGTACTTCTCTTACGTTACCTCTTGCTGACTCAGACACATCAGTAGCAAATCAGCTTCACTCTACCATACCATTTAACTTTCCAACATATGCATAACAAAGGTCCATAAGTCCCTGCTTGAAAATGCCTCATATTAAAATCTCAAGCAGTCACTAAATAAATCATTTTCTTCCTTGTCAAGTCAAATATGCACAAAATTACAGTAAAAGACTGAATAAGGACAATAGATCAACAGTACCTGTGCACGTCATCATCAGGTTCTCATAATTTCAGAGCATCAGAAGAATCAATGTCAACCGACTCCAGCACTTTGGCTCACCTCTGTTTAAAACGTGAATACTGAGGGTGGAAGAAATACATAGCAGCTTTTACAGATATGTGGGCAGCAAGGGTCTGAACTCTGTAGTTTATGTGTGAAGGACTAAGACTAAGTGATGAGAGAATGAGCAAATGTAAGGAGAACGGAGCACAAAGATGGGAATAAAAAATGGATACTCTGTAAAATCTGTTTCAGCAGTCAGGCAGTGACCACAAGGGCAAAGACTGACTTAGTTTTTCCATCAACTTGAAAGCTTTATAGCAGAGTGATAAAATCCCAATGCATGGTGTAAACAACATTCTTTCAAGGACATCGAGTATACGAGTACAACAAAAAAGTGACTAAGAACCAGGACAAAGTGGTGAGAGAATGAGCAAATATGAAGGGAATGAAAACACAGATGGGAATAAGGTCAGTGTGGGGTTAATTCTTGCCAAGAGCAAACACACAAATATTCGACTGACGATTTATTAGACGATAGTCCCGACTGACAAATTCCTTTTGTAAAATTTAAACACTGACAAACAAACACTGACGTCAAATTTCAGTCTGGTGACTAGTTTTCCCTCCTTTTATTGTCTCACTCCTCTTCCTCCATCCTGTGTTAATCATTGCTTTGGACAGAGAAGAGGATCGGCAACTACACACTGCTACGGTCTGACCTACACCTTGTATAAATATGCTGCAGTTCCCACACTGTTCATGCTCGCATCCTTTAGCTGCAGATCAGGTGCTTCAGACAAGTTCCTTTAATAACATTGAAATAATAGCTAGTTAAAAGAGGAAACTGGTAGTTGGCATAGTGATAACGATATATTCAATGTAGGAGAGCCAAAAAAAAAAAAAAAGTGTTTTTCCATGAGGTGGTCTAATAGGTATGGCCAAAACTATTCTATTCTACAGTCATTTAGCAAACACTTTTATCCAAGAGCAAGTTTTATTGTTTATTTCTAAATAATGTCAATCACTAAATGTTTAAATTGAACTTAAATAATACAATATTTATGTAGGATCATTAATGCTCTACTCTAAAGCTGAATTTCAAATTAATTTTATGAAAAATCTTAATTTTAAAGTATAAAAAAAATCTAAATATACAACCACTAATGAAAAAAAAATCAGTGTGAGGGTGTGTCGCAGTTTAAAATTAATCAATAAATGGTAAATTACAAAAATATATTCCCTGGCTTTGTATTAAATATTTTGCATTGTTCTTATCAATTAAATATAATAAACAAAACTAACCTGTTTAACTTTGTATGAAAAGGGAAAGTATTCTTACAGGAAATCTTTCCTGCTGAGTTCTATAACTCATCATCCTGGTGTCTTTTACATTTTATACTTTTTTGTTTGTAATATTAGCACAACTGTACATGGAAGCTGCAACAACTAAATTTCCCAACTTGGGATTAATAAAGTGCATCTATCCATCTCTTCTGAGATATTTAACTGGGTAATTACAGCAGGAGGATTGTGTGGTGAGCAACCTTTTGTTTCTGGTGAGGAACAGAGGGTAGTGGCATTCCTCACACACCTGGCATTCCTCCACTCTGCACAGTCCTCTAGCACAGCTAAATTGAAAAGGGAGGAGATGGATGGGAGTGCTGACCAATGTATTAGACAACCTGCCTTCAGCAGGACTCCGTAGCCCCCATCTGCCCACCATGAAGCAATTTGTCACTGGTGAGTGTTCAAGCAGGGAAAAAAAGGGTCAGTGTACCTTTTTGGGCTTTCACAAGCACCGAGGACCATCCATCTCTCTGTCATCACTGCCATGCAGGGATATACCCCTAGCAACACCTCTTTATGACCTGTGCAAGTCACATGCCAACAAATATACACCAAAATGTAAAATTAAACAGAGGTCGGAATTACAAAAAACAGGGAGGCTTCAAGACACTTCCTGTTCCCAGTAATGAAACACAGATCTGTGGGTCTTAACTACAGGATTTTGTGGTCTCCAGGCAACATGGCCCACCTGCAGTGTTAAACAGGAGGGAGTAACTATCCAAAGCCTAACAACACAAACCACACATACACACACTTTCAAGCGAGGCCAGGGGACAAGGTCAATCACAAAAACAATGCGGAAGATGTGTAGACACTATACAGCTGATAATCTGAGATATTCACACCAATAAAACAAGGCTTTTTCCTCCATCCTCCAAATTAAACCCAGTCAAGAGAAAAAGTATGTTGAGCAGTATAAGTTTGGAAAGGAAGGATGTTGTAATGGCCCAAATAAAAAGGACGGGGGTTGTTTTTGGAGTGACTGAACATACATGTTCACATACTGATTTTGAATGGAAAATTTTCCAGCATTATGTATACTCTGAATGCTGCAGGGGCAATGAGCTTATTTAGTTTGTTTATAATGAGCCTTTCAGAGTTAATCAGCCCTAAAAGTGCTTGATTAGACTATTTGAACCTAAAGGAAATTCTGAAGGCTCTTCAATGTCTTCTGCTGTCAAGGAAGGAATGAATTTTTGATGAGCATTGAGAAAATTGGCTGTCACAGATTGTGAATTCAAAATTCAAAAAGAAAATGTCCAGCATCCTCTCCATAAGCAGTGCCTCAACCCGTCAGAAACCAGACAAAAAAAAACAACAACTTGGGGCTTAGTGGACGGATGGCTGCATGACTTTGTGTTTCATTGCTTGAGGGGCTTTTAGGGAAAAAGTAGAGAGGAAGGCTGGAAACAATATTCAAACAAAGCAGAGCCTTCAAGCCATCATGCAGATTGTAGAGTCTTTGAAAACAGTCCCTTAAAATTCTGGGGAATAATTAAACTGCTCCATCTAGCTGGTGTAATCTTTGTTTCTGGCCAAACAACATTCCTTACATGTGAATGAAGTTGATTAGATGGCACGAGGCAAATGCTGGAAAACCTGCAAAGACTTTTATTGTAAAGCACTGATTTATTTAAGGTGCACGCAAAATGTTTACTGTGGATTTAAACATATTTTATGTTTTCCCACTGTGTCATCTCCCATTCTCACTAAGAAATAATGATGGAAGCACATTTCATTTGTGAACCAAAATGGCAAAATCCTCCTTTTTTGGCTGAATTATGAGTTATGTTGAATCCTTTTGGCGACTCCTCGCAAATCCAGTCTGTTGCTGCCTGACTTTGAAAAGCTGCAGGTAGGGGCCCGTTGTCACAACAGCATTTCAATTATCTTCTATTGTACCATCATTTGGCAGATGCTTTTATCCAAAACAACTTACCGGTATATGTGATAAGTGATCAATTAACCATACCAATTCACCTAGCATGCATGTCTTGTGGGTGGGAGGAAGCCAGAGTACCCAGAGAACCCATGCATACAAGTGCTTGAATCAACTTGCATTGATTCAAGCACTTGAATCAGCAGCCTTCTTCCTTTGACTCAGATTAGAAAAAATCTCATTCTGCATTAAGATACATTTTTGTTTTAAACATCTGTTGTGCTGATTCGACTTTTACCTCCATTTTAAAGTGATCAAACATATATATATTTTTACTAAATATGCAAATTTTCACTTTTTACTATACAGTCATTTGACAGATGCTTTTATCCAAAGCAATAAGCAGTCATTTTAACCATAGCTATTAACCTAACATGCATGTCTTGTGGGTGGGATGAAGCTGGAGTACCGGGAGAGTACCTCCCTAGCCTTGGCTCGAACCAGCAACCTTCTAGCTGTGAGGTTACAGCGCTAACCACTGCGCCACCGTGCTGCTTTTTATTTTAACACCTTTGAAAATATTGTCATCTCTTTTTCAAATTTAAATTTAGACATTTTAAATGCCACTTTACATCCTGGTTACAACATCCTAATTATTATTACATTGTTTTCTTGTTATATTTACACAGTATTTTAGTGATATTATTTGATTATATTTTACTGCAATTAAACTCCTATGAACAGTGCATCGATAAAAGATTAATAAAATACATCTAAATATAAACAGATTCATAAGCTTAAAAGAATAAAATAACAGATTTTTTTAAAAAGAATAGTCAGCTGCTGTTAACTATTTTTTTATTTGTCTTTTATTAACAGTAAACTGACTCTTACACATCAGCATGTTCTTACTTTGTAGTCATGTGGTCTCTAAAGATTTTCCTCTGTGAGTCAGTTAATGGAACCAAATGAAGATGAGCCAGTGACAGACGGAGACTGCTACAAGCTGACACAATCTGCACTTTCTGGCACTGAATGACAGCAGACGTGCAATGAATGACATAGATGATATCTAAGCTGAGACATTACTACAGAGTGAGGTCATTAAACAAGTCATAGAAACTAACATTTACAGGTTTTCTATTATCTCTAGCTTAATAACAATGGATGAAATATACATAATGCTTTTCAAGTCACTCAAAGCCCTTTACATTGTACCCATCTTTCATCCAATCCTCATTCATTCTTGGTTGTGGTAAGATATATGTCTAGTCACAGTTACCATGGGAAAACTAATGAAAACATGGCAGCCAATCCGTGCCAATAGCTTCTTCAATTACCACCATGCAAACACTGGAGGCAAAGAGGGCGACAAGTTGGCCAAGAACACAAAAACAGATTTACTGGGAGAGTTGGATTCGAAATAATAATCATGCAGTTATTGGATCACACACTCTACTACAATTGCCACTACCACCCCACAAAAAAGAATAATCAAAATTTTCCAGGCTGAGTTGCTGTAACAATCTCAGTGATAAATCTTTTGATCAGATAAGTAGAGCAAATGTACAATTTCAGGTGCCTGCATGTTTGAAATAAAAAACATGCTCTCTCAAGTGTGGGTCTATTTCCAAGCTAAACGCATCTCACACACTTTTATATGTATATAAAGCATCAATCCTGCTAAAACTGAAAGATCAGGGTTTGAAATTGATTTTTGCTCAGGCAAGGGGGTTTATGACATCATGAGATTGATAAACTATTATTTAAAGTTTAAATATATATATATATAAACCTTAGTTTTGTTTTACAGTTTTTATTTAATCAGGAAGCAGAAGTCACAAAAGGACTACATAATCTATCCTGCATAACCCCTTCCACTCGATATTTCTGGTCTGTAGAGAAATAATACTAACTTTTAAAATATCTTGGCTCAAAGCCTTCCTAAAGCAAAACATCAAGACCATTATACTGCTTTTCCTTTTTTGGAACATAGCTGAGATTCCTCAGCAGCAACGTCACATACTTCAGATGGTTTTTTACTGCGAGATGACATCTAATCACCAGCACAGAGAACAGTTCCTGAGGTGTGTCTCACAGCCGACAGACCTGGCAGAGATGACTTGCACTACACGTTTTTCAAGCCTCCAATCACTGACTCAATCAAACAAAAAGACAGCCATGGAAAAAGTATAAACAGAACAGCTAATTAAAATACATTTTTTAAAAAGATTTATCACAATATATAAACGTGAAACTAAATCAGCTTGTATGCTTCTTCCTCAGGACAAGGCAATTTAGGACACTATTAGTGAAACACCAACTCAAAGCGTTGGTCTTAGACATTTTCTGTTCAGACTATCACAGCCTTCGGCTGTACTCTTTTTTTGGCTTAAATACTGTTTATATAAAGGGTACTTTGAACTGTAGGTAGAAAAGATAACCTAAAAGAATTATCAAATGAAAAACATAACATAAATTAGTAATTTATTAATTCTAGGAATGAAAGAAAGAAAAGTAAATGGGACTCTTACGTCATGAAATGTTTATTTGTATTACTCTACCATAAACAATTTAGAAAAGCTTTTTGACTGATAGGGAAATTTAGGCATTTTAGGCATTTTACTTATATAAAAGGATGGTTCCAAATATGTGATCATGATGTTCCTGTGTAAAATAAATTTATATGAAATTAGAATAGATTAAAACCCAAATTGGGAAACATTTTAGGTGGAAACAACTACATCCTAATATGGCAAGTCCTAAGTGAAGTTGATTAAAACTACTTTTTTTTTATCTTGTGTGTGTTTCATTGGCACGATCAGATAGGAATAAGGTATTCTGCATAGCAGTGTACTAATAGATAAAAAATAACTTCTTTAATTGACAACGATTGGTATCCAAATATGAAATCACTGCAAGTTATATTTTTCTGACATTTTCTACTGCTTTGATGTCACATAATACGTGCTTGCGTTATATTCTACATCGTTATTTCACTGTTTGTTAACTTCCGATAACAACCAACAGAAAACAAATGCAAATCAATTAGTAACAACAATCCAAATTCCTACCAAACTATGCTGGAGACAGTCAACTTTGTTAGCAACTGTTAGCTAACTGAGGTGGCAGACTAGCCCCTAAAAGCTTGCAAACTCTGATAAATTTGACACAATTTCATTCTGCTCAAACAATTCTCATTTTTGGGATCTAGCTGACATATTTCTGGCATTCCACATAGGAGCAGGCTTTCCGCTAACCAGGCGTCTGGATAGTTTCACCTGCCAAACTGCTTAAGTTTACCGAAACCTACTGATAACCAACATTAGCCGTTAGCGGACTTAGCTAACGCTAGCCGACTGCTTAGCAACCAAGTATAAAACTTACAGTGGTTAGCTTAATGACAACACTGACTACCCAGTAGGAGAAATTGCCATTTCGTACCCTTTATAATAGGCTTTCACCCGGACTTGGTGGGAATTCTCGCCCGGGTGGGACATGGTGCTGTCCCGCAACGTCGGCATCATAAGCTCCGCCGCGGACACTCGGACTCACCGATACCTCCCTTCCTTCTTCGGCTCTGGACGTGTACACCACGCCCCGAAATACTTTGTTTGACTCGTCAGACAAAAAATCAAGTAGCTAACGAGAATAATATTGGCAAAAGCTGATAATTTGGCCTTCTTTCTTCAAACAAAATTTACATGTAAAGTAGAGAAAAACTTGCGGTCTGCCAAACAACTCCCTACCGCAAAGGCCTAATGATGGACAAGACCATTGTTAGAATGCTCAAGGGAGGCTCGGAAATGAGATATTTACCCATTGAGGCAAGACAAATATTAGATTTTAAAATTAATATACACTGTTTAATATAGATTAATTGTTTTGCCGTTTGAAGACATTTGTATGATATAATCAACGTTTCAAAATGTCAATAACATAATAAAGCATAACTTCAAATGTACTCATCCAAGTACAGTTGGTACAGTCGATAAGGTGTGTGCTGCATTTATGACAAACATCTAAGCTCGGAAATAGCTTAGACACCAGAAGGTGTATATATAGGTATATTTACCTTTAATTTAAATGAAAATAAAAACACACTGATTAGACAAGATATAAAATAAAGTATAGGTTTTCGTATTTCATTGTTTTTTCTCAATGTTTAAAAGATTTAAGTGATGCAGGATTGAAAAAGGAGTAAAAAGAAGAGTGACAATTATAGTTCTAATTATTAAAGAAAAGACGTAAAATAAATGCATTTTAAAAGGACATAGTTGTTGAAAAAATATGACTGTTACTTTGAAAAACAGCTTTTTATGTATCTAGCCAATTCAGCAGGCCACTTTAACAACTGCACAAGAGTTAATCAAATCTATCACAACAGTGATAGATTTAATTAAATTCACAACAGTTAATTATATCCGTACAGTTAAAAGAAACTGTTGCAAACCACTGCTCTGGTTTACCGACCACTCTGCATGTATTTTTACTAGATTGTTTATCTCTTATTTTCATTTTCCGTCATATTATCAGACAGTTTACAAACATTTGTGACTGTGAAAAGTTCTGTTTCGCTGTCTGTTTATCACAGTTTAGTCTAAATATTAAGTTTAAATGCTGAAAACTAGACATTAAGGTAAATCGTGGCTACAATCATGTTGCAAGGCACTTTCGTGGCTTTAAATTATTCACGTGAACAGACAAAATAAATGCTATGATTAAGGCATTTTAGTGGTACAGTTTTGATATTGATTAGTGAAATTGATAAAAGCTGCAGGAGCCTCCGTGGTGCTGTGGATGGTCCTCCAGCACTGCAAGCGGTGCTGTGTCGGAGCGTTTTACAGCCTGCTGCTGTGCAGCCTGTCGTCTGATGTCTGATTTTTATTATTATTTTAAATCGACATTTTACACCACATTGATGCATCAGTAGGCTTCATTACTGGAACAGTGTGACGGGACATGGTCACTCCCCGATGGCGAGTTTGTATCAGTACCAGGCAGGTAACCCCGGCATGAGGTGAACAATTGTGCATGCATGGTGATGCTCCGTGAAGACAGAGCCTGCGGACCGGTGGAAGACATCCAGATTTGTTGGATGCTTTCTGTAAAGGTTCACAGACCCTTATAAAATAATAAATGTTACTGTTCAGATTTCTGTCGAGTTATCTAGCCTGCGTATAATTAGGTCAGAACCGCCTCTGCAGCAAAAAAAAAAAAAAAAAAAAATCAATAGCTTATTCAAACTGCTTAATGGGCAGACTCTTCATTGTTATGCCTAATGAAAAACATGCACATTTCTGAAGGTATTAAATCATCTTTACTAATATATTTAACTAGTATTTGCCATACACAAGAAATGGATAAATAGCTAAAGACCGAACACCTCGTTTATTGGAGCTCATTGTCTTTTAATTGTCAACATTTTATAGCTTTTTTTAATCATTTGAAGTAATTTCTGATCATATTTGTTCTTCCAAGTTTGTGTTCTAATTTGGAGTAAATGGTAGTTATATTTACCTTTTAATTAAGGTTGTCCTGCAAATGCTCAAAGCATCTGTTTTCTCAAGAGGAGACTTAAAATAAACCCACCATAAGCTTTGAATGGGTTCTTTGTGAGATTTGTCTGGTGATATGGAGTGATGTTAATAAATTTAATTCCAAGAATGTATTTTGTTCCTCTTTTTTAGCAGAAGTAATTAACCTGTCACTAAGAAATCATGTTATAAGAAGGGGATACACACACAATGGGATACCTAAGTGATTTGGATTTAAACAAGCTGCCTCAAAATATATAAAAATTACACATGTTAATAAAGATAATAGAAAATGTGGGTTGAATTTTAATTTATATGCTGATTTAGCAGCATTTGCATGTGTATACATTTCTTTTTTCCCCTTTCTACTTAAAACTGAAACATCCATGATTTTCTCCTCACTTAAGGAGTTAAACACGTATTTTTGCTGTTTGCATTTAGCCATCACATATTAATTTCTTCTTTACACAGCATCCCTGTTGCAGAATCTGCGTGTGATTTGTGACATGAATAGAAATAGCACGGCAGAAAATAAAGCAGCTAATAAAACTGGAGTTGCCACATCAACAGCTGTCACCATGGCAACGGTTACCGCCAGCAGTAGCACATGCACCCAGGTGCCCTCCACTTCCATCATCCCACCAGACAGACAAGCAGTCCAGGTAATAGAAGTTTACAGTCGTGCTGTGAAGCAGACAAATATGTAAAATTAATTTCTAAATATGTTTATTTTATCTATTCTATAATCAAGCAGGTGATCCAGCATGCTGTCCACAGACCACAGAGCATGGCCGCTCAGTATCTCCATCAGATGTATGCAGCCCAACAGCAGCACTTCATGCTGCAGACAGCAGCCCTGCAGCAGCACCAGCACCCGTCCCATCTCCAGACTCTTGCCACCATACAGCAGGTCAGCAGGTGTCTCTGACTCTTATGCATCATGTAGAAATTTCAGACAGGAGAAAGATGACATCTTATCAATGCTTTTCAGGCTTCAGTTTGCCAAAGACAGTCACCTTCCTCATCTAGCACCAGTTTGGCTCAGCCTGCAGGTGTTTCACAAAACACAGTGAGTTTCTGTTACCTCCCACTTTGAGTGCAAACGTCAACCTTTCGTTTCACAACTTTTAATATGTCTCCAACAAATCCAGATCACTATACCAGCATCTCCAGTGGCAACGCAGCTGATTGGCCGCACTCAAGCATCTACTGCCGCTGCAACCACCATATCCCAGCAGGCCATGCTGCTGGGGAACAGACCTGCCAACTGTAACCAAGCTCAGATGTACCTCCGAACTCAAATGGTACAAATAAGTTAAAATGTCAAGTTACTGACTGCTATAAAACATTTTTAGCCACATAACAGATCTTATGTTTTTTTTTATAGCTGATATTAACTCCTACTGCCACTGTGGGTGCAGTTCAGTCAGATCTCCCTGGTGTGTCCTCCTGCACCTCTTTACCTACCTCCTCTCAGGTACACATTTCACAGGACAGCATTACAACCAGTCACAAACTTTTAGCAAGAGCTCCACTGTAAAGTTAGCTGTACTGTGCTAAACCCGTGAACTAATTCTTTGTGTCTTATTGATTGATTGTGTCCTATTGATTTCATAGGCCAGAGCTTCTATTAAACTCCACTTTCTGTTTGCGTTTCCAGGTTCAAAATCTGGCTCTACGCACACATTTGCCTGGAGCTCTGGCTACAGCCCATGGTGTCATCCTAAAACCATCCACTCAGTCTC
>JBAMHV010000008.1:17725625-17738736 GCA_037177535.1 Pseudomugil gertrudae
TCTGGCTCTACGCACACATTTGCCTGGAGCTCTGGCTACAGCCCATGGTGTCATCCTAAAACCATCCACTCAGTCTCAAGCTCAGTCTCCAGCTGCCTCCTTGTCAAAGATGACAATCTGCGCATTGAAGACCAAACAGCTTACTGAAAACTCAGCAGAAACAGGGCCACCAGATGTCACTCGACAGCAGGTGTCAGGACCCCAGGTTATAACTCCAGGTGAGTGATTGTGTTCCAACACTGTGGTTCACAACTAGGATTCAACATTTTAGACTTCATCATGAGTGGTTCCTCTTTTTTATCTCTTTTGCAGCATATTCTCCTGTTCACACTCACACTGTCGTCAAGCAGCAGCTGTCATATCCCCCAGGCCAGCGGGTGGAGCACCACCAGCTCATTTTCCAGCAAGCGACAGGAGCAACTCCCCCCCAAAGGCAGCTCCAGCCCATTGCCCTCAGAGTAACGCCACAAGATGGCAATGCCAGCCCTCTTCCACTCTCTATTACAAGACTGACCACTCCTAGTACTCAATCGACTTCTCAATCAAGAAACAACACCTCAGCCTCCACATCTTCTTCACCTGTCACCAGCATGTTTGCCCCATTGACTCAGACCTCTGTCCAAGCTGCCACCGTTCAGCCTCAGCCTCCTCCTCTGGTGGCTGCTCCACAAAGGCGGACCTCATTCTCACAAAACCAGAATCAGCCTCCACCTCCTCCTCCTCCTCTGGTTCTCCCAAGGCTGCCTCAGAACCTGCCTGCTTCCCTCCACAGGCTGTCCCTGCACTCAGTCCAAACTTTGGCAGTTAATTCGGGACAGGTGCTGCTCGCAGAGGAGGATCTGCCCGTAGCAGAGGCTCTGGTCCAGATGCCTTACCAGAACCTGCCCCCTCCTCAGACAGTGGCAGTTGACCTGAAAGTGCATCCTGTCAGGCAACAGGGCGCTCCATCTGTGAGTCAACGCACGTTGTATTGAAATGTTTTATTTAGATGTGCAAGTTTGTTTGAAGTTTTGCTGTGGTTTGAATTTCAGTCGGAGCAAGTGTGTGAAGTCAACAGAGGGAGTTCAGAGAAGAAAGACCCTCCAATTCTACAAAGAGACAGGATCCCTTCACCTAAGAAGAATGATGCAGGTAAAGGATGATAATCCAAAACCAATATGCGCTCACAAGCTCCAAACCTCCTCACAATATCCAACCTCATGTATGATTTAGCTGACAGCTCTGAGGGAAAACATACTAAAAGAAAAGCTGGTCAATGTGCAACTAACTGAGTTTTTGTGTAATCCTTCTATAAAACTCACAATCTCTACCAACACACCTTCTTTAGTTTATTAAGTTCTTTACTCAACTGAATAAGTACCTATAATAATTAACCTCAGCTTAATTCTGGTTCATCTGATTTTTTTTACAGTAAGAATTGCTGCCCTTTTCAGGAGGCCTATTTTTCTGTCCCAAAACTGAAATGACTTAAATCGAACAAAGTTTATCTTCACATCTACATCTTGGTCTCATAGGAAAACTGAGACACGTAAGATCATTACAGAAGAGTCAGAGTCAAGATATGGGTATATGTGTCAGAGTTAATGCGCCTGAAATACAGAGAAACATGTAAATGGTTGCCTAAAAGGAAACCACATTACTTTCAGTGAAAGCAAAAAGCAGCCAAATTCATCTAGGAATGAATTGTTTCTGATGAGTAGTTGTCCAAACAGTAGTTGTCCTGAAAAGGGAACCCCAAGCAGTTCTGCAGGTGGGTTAATAGAGGTGTTACACAGGTATATATCAGTTTGTTTAGTTATTTGAGTGTTAGACCGTAGATTTACCTCATTAACACCATGTGGATCCAGAAAGGCGTGATGGCAAAGAGCTCCCACAAAAGAACTTCATGATTTATTTGTTCGTTACTCAGCAGTCTTCAGCTATGTCGCAGATATGTCTACTTTTATATGAAACCTCGTATGTTGCTTTGATTAAAATGGAAAAATTAAGTTCAGGTGACATTACTATATAGTTTAAATACTGTTAAGTCTAGGTGGTGGTGCTAGATAGTATTTTAGCTGTTTTTGACATGTTAGGACTGATGATTACTGTTGTGCAAAGACCAGCTGTGCTTCACATATTTCATGTGCCTAAATGGGCCCTTTATCATTCCAGTAGAGGCGATCAAGTCATCCTTCAGCCAGCCAATTATCAGATCACCCCAGGTCGATGAGTTACCCCAGCACACCACGGCCTCCATAAGCTGCAGTAACCCTCCACCTTCACCTTCACCTCCTCCTCCTCTACCCGCTCCCATTCTCCCAACTTCAGCGAGAGGTCCCAGCCAACCATCATCTGCCCCAGGAAGCCCTGACAGGACATCCCACGTCCTCACACACCTCGTAGAGGGTTTTGTTATCCGAGAGGGTTTGGAGCCATTCCCGGTATGTTTCTGGAGGTGCCATCTCAGTAAACAAGCATTAACTACATGCACTTTTTTTATTTGTTCATTTTTAAGGAGTAGGAAGTTAGCTAAATAACATGTAATGTATAGGAAATATCTATAAAATGTTTTTTTTTTCAGCAGAGCTGGTTGGAGTGTTTACAGAGTTCAGTAGTCACATTATGACTGGATTAGGAAGTCGGTTTGCACAAGTGTGAGTCAAACAGCATTTAAAATCTGATGAGGGCAAATTTCAACCACAGACTTATTTGCTATTAATTGTGAGCATTTATAACAGTAGGCCTTGTGGTACAGCAGAAATAAACATGTTTACAGCCTGGTTAAAAAAACATTTTAAGTTTAATGGGTTGAGATGGGAACATATCAGTCAGTAAAACACTATGTTTCCTGCTTTGTTTAGTTCTTAAACCAAATGAAACTTAAAAACATTATGCAATGCTTTGTGTGAAAGCCCTATGTTTAAGCCATAGTAGCACAGAGACTAATATGAATAAATTCAAGTAATGCCAGAAACAGATGGGTGAGTGACATGTTCACCACTGTTTCTTCTTAACAATACTGACTATCCAATGCGATTTTAAATAGGATACTGTTTGTTTTTAAAAAGCCTCTCATTTATTTTATACCCCTCAGTGGATCAGGGATGCTTTACATTTGTCATAATGCACAAAAGGTTTTAGCAGGTGGTCCAGCTGGCAGGCATCTGAGCCAAGCTGTTGGAATATGTGTAGAAAGTGTTTTGGCATAGTCTTGCTGAAAGAAGCAACACCTTCCTTGAAAACATGGTGTTGACTGGATGGAAGTATATGCTACTCTAAAAACTGCAGATGTATTCCAACAGTAAAAACAACATTCTGGTTGTTTTTTGTTTTTTTACACATTTCCCAACTTGTTGAGAAAAGTTAAAACTATGTGCATACTTTTTGGTGAAGATTTAGTTAAATACACAGTAAACTGATGCTTTGTTTAGTTTAACTTCAAGTCATGAGACTTGAAGCTTGGGATTGAGTCTGCTGTCGTCCATTTGCTTGATAAAAATTCCACCTTGTCTTTGCCTTTTTATGTTCATACAAAAGATTAGAATTTCTTTAATGTACCGTGAGATGCAGGTGGGTCCATCTTCACAGTTAGCAGAACAACAAGCCTCCCTTCCTGAATCCCAGGTGATACAAACGAATGGGGATGCAGCAGAGGACAGTCCCATGGATGCTGACCAGTCAGATTCATCAGACTCTGAGTTGGAAAATGATGAGCCTGCAGCAGATGGTGAGGACTATGTGAGTGTGTTTATTTGGGTGTGTCCATTTCTATATACGTGTGACTAACGGCTGGTTCTCTAAAGTTGCAGAGCTCAGGGAGAATGTGGAGGATATGCTGCTGTGCGAGTACTGTGGAGGCAAAGGTTATGCTCACACCTTTCTGCGGTCCAAACGCTTCTGCTCCATGACATGTGTCCGAAGGTAAAAAAAAAAAACACCCCAGTGAGTTCAAATAAGAATATTCAGTAAATGATTATTTATGTCTACAGTCTCAGCACTACTAATATTTAAAGGGAAAATGCAGCATTAGAATCTCTCTTTCCATCCAGGTACAGTGTGAGCTGCACAAGACGTATTGTGATGCAGCGAGCAGGGCGCTGGGGCCACCGGCCAATTGGCAAGAGAGGGCGACCCCCCAGTAGAGTCAACGGAGTCTCCAGAGAAAAGTTTCTCAGACAGGTCAGGTAACCTCATTGATGGCAGCAGCAGAGTGTTGGGATGGAGGTGGAGATCACTCCTCTCTGTAATGGGAGCAAAGCCTCTGAGGGTACCCGCTGCTGGTGCAGAAAAGCTGCACGGGAGGGCTGCATGCATCAACATGCAGTTTGCCTTCTTCCTGTTTTAATTATTAGATTTATTTTGAACCCATATTTATTCTTTGATAAGTTTATTTGAATTTGTAAAGACTTTTTCCATGGAAACCGATTTCTTCTAGGTGAAAGATCACTGAACGGGCGACCAATCCAACAGGAAGCATTAAAAAAGATCACTTAGTGAGCATCCAACAAAATGTTTTCAAGAAGTTCACACAGTCTACCGTGTGGTTGTATGTAATCTGAAGATCCTTTCTCAAAGTCCCCACATTTATACTCAGTTGTCGTGACAACAGTTCACAGAATAACATCCAATTGGATAAACATTGATCCCTCATTTACTTTTCACATCTGCTCTGTTTACCCACTTTCACAACATCCCTCTAATAAATTCCACAAGTCAATCAGATGATGCTATCCCATCTCAGCATCTGCTTAAATGATTAAAAACAGTTATACAGTAACACCAGTACAAGTCATACAAACATTCATTTTCCAGTACACAACCTTCACAAACATTATACACTTATATCGTCTAATTATCTTTGTCCTCAGGGTTCATTCAGCCTGGAGAGGAATAGGCTGTGTCTGCAAGTAGGCAAGGAGCAGGAGAGGGAAGAGGAGCCTCCCGTTCCCATGACGACCCGTCTCCGAAAGCAGGCGGAGCAAGCGCGTGAGCGAGAATCAGAACAGAACAAAACAGAAGCAATCGTTATTTCTGACAGAGAAGAAGATGCCGAGTGTCCATCTCAGTGGAACGTGGCGCAGGTGTTTTCATACATCAACTCCCTGCCAGGTACAGCACTGCTGCAGGTTCATGTAGTACATAATAGTTATTTACTTTAACTTGTGTTTAAATGCCGAAAGTATAAACTTAGGACTTTTCAATTTCTCTTAGGGGAGGAAAAAAAGACAGAAATGTATTAGCTTGTTGTAGATGCTGCTTTTGTGACATCATCAGCATCAGGTTATAATGCAGTAAAAAGAGAGGCAGTCATGGTGAAATGAGAGATATAATAGCCAAGCTGGTCACGCTTGCAGATTCATTCAGCATCAATCGCCAAGGCAGGTCAGTCTGACCTCTGTTCTCCTCCCCCCAGGTGGTGCAGACATAGCTGAGCAGTTTCGCTCTCAGGAAATAGATGGACAGGCTCTGCTGCTCCTCACGGAGGACCACCTGGTCAGCACCATGAACCTTAAACTGGGACCTGCACTGAAACTCCTCGTCCACATTAACTCTCTGAAAGATGCATAAAAAAAGCAACAGCCCCCGCTGTAAGAACGTGTTTGTGTTGATGAAGGAAACCAGAGTTTCCTCAGAAACTCCTCGAACTTTAAACAAGTCACGACACCACTGCCAGTTTTCCTCCGTCACAAAGATTCAGACTCTTCATCTCATCTCATTGTAGCAGTGCGGACACAGACATTTGCTTCAAACGGATTTCTGGGGAAAAAAAAGCTTTTTTGTAGTTTGTAAATAGAAGGAACCATTCGTTATTTCCATTCTCACACATGATGGGTGCTGTGCAGTCTCAGAGTTTACAAATCAGTTTATTGCCTCATTGTGGAGTTTTTAAACATTCATCATAAAAAAACTGCTTATGAATTAATAAAGCAACTGATGACATTATATTATTTATTTATGTCACAATTAACATCTGATTAAAGCCTTTTAAAATCTTTTTGGACTTTTGACATTATGTAATCAGGACACATTTGTCGTTTATGCTCTTTTTTTTAATTACCCATCTATATATTTACCTCCTTACATTTATCTGATATTCCTTTTCATATGCCAGGCCTTTGTCTTTTTGTTGCTGTTATTTCTCCGCTCTTACTTTTATACAATTTTAATTTAGATATCAGAATAATCTCATGAAACAGATGTTATGAGATAAGCAGTCAGGCCTGCTTGTTTATATGTAAAGAGTTGAGTTCATTACTAAATTATTCATCTCCTGTTTGTTTCACTGAACCACCACCAGATGGGATCCTTGTTACCAGTTTGAAGATGTGCATTTTTAACCAGCCTTTTCAGGTGGCTCTTCTGCAAGTTTTAAGTGTTTCCCTGCTTTAACACTGAGATGAATGGGTTATTGTGATTATTGAAAACAATCTGAATCTGATGAATCAGCATCTAAAGCATCTAAAAACCTGCAGGACAGTCTCTCAAGCACTGGAGTCTGAAACTATGAACAACTCAAAACAGGAAGATCCAAGACGGGTTTACAACACTGTCTCTGAATGGACAACAGAACTGGTGTGTGAAGGGAGAACTTTAGCTGTATAAATTTGCAGTCCCAGGACTGTTCGATAGGTCCAAGAGCACCATTTGAAGTAAATAATGACATATATAATAGCATGCAAGATACTAGCACACATGCATAATCTTCCAGTTATTACTTGTAGTATCACGTAACCTGGAGACACTGGATCAACTCGTAAATTAAAACCTAAGCTTTTTCACTAGATGCCACAAATTCTGCCTTTAAACTTGTTCCTAATATGTAGTAGCAATAGGATACCATGTAAAAGGTAACTAAATGCTTTGTGGCATTTGTATACACTGTAAGAGCTGCAGAGAAAATCCAAGAGGTAAGATTATTCCCTATAGAAACAGATTATTATGATGATAAATTTCCATTTATAGCAAACCAACCCTTCTGTTTATGCATCTTTATCATCTAGAACTAGAAGTTTCCTTCCCAAATAAGGACAGTAAATACCTGTAAATGTATTTTGGAAGTTTACTTTAATCATTCAAGTGCAAATGAGTACACTTCTCTCCAGAAAAATACTATAAACTACACAATATGCTTTCTATAATATACACTGGGAATGTGTTGGCTGGATGTGAAATGAATCAATGGAATGTCTCAGGTGTGCATGGATGGATGCAAAGTTACATTTTATAAGTACAGAGGAAGTTTCCATGCACACTGTTTGGTTTAGAAGGCAACTGTGCAAATGTCGTTGCATTTTAAGACTTAGAGCATTTATACTGAGGCGAGTGAACCGTTATTAGCTTGATGGCAGGTGAATGCTCAGAGGCCATGACGTTGATTAGTTTTCAGGCACTGCAAAGACAACTTAATACATTCTCATATCTGGTAATGCTCCATTTTACAAGGAAACAAAATTACATTGTGTCTATGTTTAACCAAAAGCGACGGGTCCCATAACATCTCGTTTACTTTTCATAATTATGAAAAAACGTGGCTCTGTTATAGCAAGACGTGTAAAACAAAGCATTACCCTAACGTTATGTTTTCTGTGCTGAAGGATTTACATTTATTGCATCATCAAAGTTTACAAACTTATGAAAGAATTTAAGTGTCAGCTCAAGTCTATTTTAAAATGCACATAACTGCATAAATAAATACCCCTGAATGCCTCACTAAACATGTAGGATGTGAAGTTTTCACTCATAATGAGGCAGTAAAAAAAGTTTGCATTTAAAGTACTTAAAATTTTAAAAAAATAAGATAAACAAATGTATGCATTTCTATTCTAGCTATAGTAGTTTGTAATAATGGTTGAATAAAACATGTAAAACTGCTAAAACGATAAATTAAAGTATAAAACAGAAATGAATTGACGACGGGACTGAACTGCCTTCCTGCTTCCTGTTCTTTCTCTCTGGCCTGACACAAAAATAAAGCAACGTTTTTTTCCCGATGGGCAGCAGCAGCACAGCTTAACGTGAAACTCTACTGCACAAGCCGAGCAGGAGGATACTTAGCAATGAAAATGTCTTTGCTGGACGGGCCAGCTCAGGGCATGCTGCCAAAGCTTAGGCCATCTCTCTCTGCAGATATGGACTTGACCAGCTCCTCTACCCAGCGGACCTCAGAGGCGACTTGCTCAGCTAGCACCTCGAAGCGGTTTTCCAAACGCCCAAACTTGCGTTTGAGGATGTTGGCAGCCTGCATGGTGACCCGGGCATCCTCCTGGCACTTCTTGCGCTGGGCCTGTGTGCACTGCAGGTCTTGGCGGATGTGGCTCAGATCAGCAGAGATGCTCTGGTTCTCCTCCTTGTACCAACCCTCCTTCTCTTCATAAATGGAAAGCAGCGCTACCACATCTTCCTGGCATGAGCGCTGATTGCGCTCCAGCTCCTTCAAGCCTTCCTCTGCCGCTGCTATCTCCTCCAGCACCTGGGAGAAGCGTTCGAAGTTGACGTAGGTGTTGTTGGGAGGCATGCTGGAGTGGGACTTGATGGTGTACTCCTTCAAACGAGTAGTCTTCAGGCGCCGTCGCTCAGTCTTGTGGTCTCGATCTTCCTGCCGGACATTCCTCCTTTTGATCACCTAGAGAAGGAAACATTTAAACATTAAAAACATGGTAATGTAATGACATACACAGAAAGACAAGTAGCGCTCCAAAGCAAATAACTTGAGTCACATGTCAGCTGACGTTAAGGAACAACTATTTCACACTCATTATCTGATTACTGAAGGGACAAACAATCAGAAATGCACTGTGTCAGTTAGAGACAGATAACTGTCTCATGAGACCCACGTGAGTTATCACAGCCTCTCTTTTGCTTTACTACACCATGACAAGGTTAAATCTCTGCATTAAAACAAATATAGACACTGAATAAAATCCCAACCTTAATCCAGGGATGCTCAAGACTGTCATCAATCGTCATCCTCTTCCTACAAAAGAATATCATCAATTAATGACTTTAACGTGGTGATTTGTATCAGTATAACGTGGATTTCTTCAAATAAAAAAGCTGAAAATTTAAAGGATTTGAAGATATTCTTACTTGGGATCCTTGACCAGAAGACGACGAATGAAGTCTTTGGCCAGCTCACTCGTGTTGCTAAAATACTCCTCATCAAAGTCGTAGTTAACAGCTGAAATGTTGGTCAGAGTCTCTTGTTTGGTCTCACCCAGAAACGGTGAAGCACCGCTCAACCTAACACGGGCGGAAACTTTACTTTAGACATTACGTGTCTGTGAGAGAGAGGGGGAGTGATTCAGCGGTGTTGTGGTGTGAAACATTACTCACAGAATGTATGTGATTACTCCGATGCTCCTGCAAACAGAAGATAAGTGAAGATGAAGGAAAACTGTCAGACATGTATACGGCTTCAGATGAGGGGAGAAAAAGAAAAAACCTCTTACCACATGTCTGCCTCCAGGCCAAGTGGCTCATAGTTGACTATTTCTGGCGCTGTAAAACACAGAGGAATGAGCACTTTAACTCCAACCAAATGTGATCTGAAGCACGCGATCATCCACTCACAAGATTTAACTCACAGCCCTGCATGAGCACACTCCAGCACAACATCTGACTCCAGGCTACGAGCGTGAAATTAATATTTGGAAGGGCGCGGGCTCTTACCGACAAACTCTGGAGTCCCAAAGATATTCTTAAACTCATTTCCTGCTTTAATCTGATGAGCGATCCCAAAGTCAATCAGCTTGATCCTGGGGTTGGGCACATTCTTGTCTAGCAGCATGATGTTCTCAGGCTGAAAGAACAAAAATAACTATGCGTCAGAGATTTGAGGAGCAATTTTAACTCTGTTTAAACTTGTGACCATATTATTTTATTCAGCATCTTCGTTGAGTGTCTGCTTTCTTTTGTCTTGTGTGACAGCAACTTTGTTTTTAACCAAGTTTAAAAATCATAAATGGACCCAAATAAATTAAAGCTGTCGACTTCCTGTTTAAGTACCATGAATATACTGACTGTGACGGCACACCTCAAACAAAAACTCATTAAAACATCACCCTCATAAAAACATTGTGCTTTAATAGTCGTTTGCTGATGCTTTTTAACCAAAAAAGGCAATCGGCAGTGACAGAAGTGAAAGACAAGCTTCTGCTGACCTTGAGGTCAAAATGAGCGATGCGTTTGGAGTGGAGGTACTGAACGCCGTCCAGGATCTGCTTGAGAAACTGCGTGGCCTCCTCCTCAGTCAGAGATTCCTTCTCAGCCAGGAAGTCAAAGAGCTCTCCTCCGGACACCAGCTCCAGGATCAGGATGACGTCAGTCTTGTTTTCAAAGATGTCGTGCAGGGTGATGATGTTGCTGTGCTGGATCTCCCGCAGGATGTTGACCTCACGCTCAATCTCCTCGCGGCTCACTCCCCGTCGACTGGAGGACAGCCGTCGCTTCTTGATAAACTTGGCTGCGTACTCAACGCCTGTGCTCTTCTCCTTACACTTACGGACGATTGCAAACTGTCCGCTGTAGACGGAAAGACCAGTGTGGGGTTAAATAAATCAGGATGACAGAGCAGTGCTTGACTTTTTATTATTCTTCCCAGTTTCGATTTTACATTGGCTACAACCTTGGCTGCTGGTTTGAGCAGATCAATAATACATGACTTTGGGCAACAATGACATCTGAGGAGAACTTGTTACTGCTTTTAGTCATTCTGGTTTGTCATTTGAGGTGGCAAAAATCTTAAATCTCCTCATTTTAAAGAATGAAGAGAAAAAAAAGTCCATTAAGACACAATAAAACATTTTAAATAAACTGTAAGTTAAACCAGAAAAGCATGCACTAACCTAATTTCCTTACAGGTTCTCGTTAATACCACAAACTGCAGAGTATCACCTTTTTTTGTGACTCCCACAGGTTCATACCAGTCTCAGAAGAAAGGATTTTGAGATATGAAAATAAAAACACAAGACCAAGAAATAGATTCACTGCAGAACACTTGGTGCTCTACATCTTATCTACAGAAACAGAAATAGATGAAGATGACAGCTTTATTATGAAATGACCATAAGGAAAAAGATTTGTGAAAAAAAGGAACAGCACCAGTGTGCTGCATTTAACTGTGCGACACACTCATTGTCCTCTCCTTCATTGATGCTACGCCACATCAGAAGTGGAAAGAAGCGCATGCTGACGTCACACATTTGCTGCATTACTGCAGAAGAAAATAAGTATAGCAGAGAGGTGGATTTAATCTCCACAAAATTGATGACTCATTCCCAAACTTTCCAGCGCTACATATAAGACCAGAAAATTATATCTGCTGACACTATATCAAGCATTTTGGCCGTCGTTCCATCTTAGACTTTGGACAGACAGACATTCATAACTAGGAATAAAATATATCTCAGTTATGTTTGTGTGATCGGCCTACAATGCAGAATTATGAATGTGAAAGTTTACACACAACTGTTATCAGAAATCATTCTCACAAAGTAGAAAGTTATGACAGTGTTTAGATGGACACATGTTTATATTTACAGGTATTCTCCAGAGTCTGACACCTCACACGAATGTGAAGTGTACAGAGAATAAAAGATCAGCACTACATACCTGCCCAACTCCTCGCCCATCTCATAATACAGCTCAACATCCTCCTGTCTGAAGCCAGCCATGATGCTGACTATTAATGATGCCTTTATACTTCCTGCAATGAGGAGGGGAGTCACTGAAGGGGTCTGTTTACAAATACCAAAACATGACAACAATGTTTTATAGGTTGATATAACCTGTAATAGCGGCTGTTATAGAGTACAATTACAAATGTTCATATTCACCACGTATTACCTCTTTCCTCCTTATTTGGTCAGAGTAAACACAGCGTTAGTTTTCAGAGAGTTTGATGCTGATGTCAGACTTTTGCATACCAGTCCTACTTACATCACCTCCTTCCCTGGACCAGCTATCTGACTCAGTTAAAGGGACTGAGACACGTACTTGTATTTTACATTTAGTTCGTTGATAATGACTGTAATGTAATTACTCTGTATTAAGAAAGCTAAAATAAAGTATGTAGTTAAGTTACCGCAGAGTAGCAACGCTACCGTTTACGCATGCAGCAGAAACGTATTCTCACGCATTACCGTGAAGAAAAAAAAACAGTATACCAAACGAAAATGTCCTCACAGACTAATAAAAAATACTCTATCAAAATGTACACTTTGAGTTTTTATTAAAGATGTCAGGAGTTTAAAGAAAAGTCAAAACCACGAGAGAATGCTAGCCAAGATGGTTAACAAGCTAACATCGGCTCTATGGTTTTAAAAAATGTTTTTATCTGTTAACATAAGTCTACTAAAACAGGAAAATATGGCGACAAAATATATATTTAACAATGGAAATGTGAAGGCATTACTACAACGGATACTTACAGTACGTCTGACTACAGCTGCTGCATTCCTCATCCAAGTAGCTCTTTGTGAGGGTTCAGGTACAGACCGAGTAGACGCATTAACGGAATAAAGAACTTCCGGTTTTTCTTTTCAAAATAAGACCGCTATTTGAAAGGAAGAGGAGGGCTGGGTTATCATGGGTGCCTCATTTGCAGAGTTTGGATTTAAAAAAGGTCAAAGCCAAAATAAACACAAATCAAGTGCGCAAAACCTTGTGAGAAAAACAACTGTTGGGTTTTAATATAAGAACATATCTTGTCTGGTGCAGGATTTCAGAAGCTAAAAGGTCCAGTTTGCAGGCAGGTCACTTACTTACCCAGACTCCTCTGATGCTGTAGTGATGTATATATATATATATATATATATGTGTGTGTGTGTGTGTGTGTGTGTGTGTGTGCTTTTGAGGTAATACTATATAAAGAAAAAAGTTTTTAAAATCACAAGGCAAGTTTATTTGTATAGCACCTTTCATGTACAGGACAATTCAAAGTGCTTTACATTGAAACAGTAAAATCATTACAGATGTAAAGGATAATAAAAACAGCAAAAATCACAATCCATCCATCCATTTTCAACCGCTTTATCCCAGAGCGGGGTCGCGGGGGGGGGGGGGGGGGGGGGGGGGGGAAACCCACCCCCCCCCACCGGAGAAAAAAACAACCCCACCAAACCCCCCCCCC